>JAJPUD010035003.1:0-10535 GCA_023553655.1 Myrmecobius fasciatus | reverse complement strand
TTTTTTACTAGGCTTTTTTTTTCTAGATATTTTAAGACATTGTTGATATGAGGGTAATACTAAGGCTATCTATCTCTGATACAGTTAGGGAATATCATACAAATGAGGGTTGTAATCCATAAAAAAACAATGAATTCAAAGCAGAAAGTACATTAGAGTCAATGAAGTCTAATTCTTTCATTTTATAGATGAAGAGTCTGAGGCACAGAAAGGCTAAATGGCTTGGTCAGAATTACAGAGCTCATAGGTGTTCAAGGCAGTATTTGAACTCTTGTCTTCCTGTTCTCTATCTACTACACATCTATATTACTTCTGACTAGTAAACATCTTTTTTGCTGTAATCACAGAAATCAGTGGCTTTAAGACTTCAATTTATTTTCATCTTTCTTATTCTATTAAATCATTTGGCTTCATCATACATAGAAAGACTGATTCAATTACAGTGCTAGCTGAGCTGGTGCTCAGAGTACTTTAACACAGCAAGCCATCAGTAGGAATCCCAAACTTACTCAAATGGTCATGTGTATGTATATCTGACTGATCTTAGATTTCAGTTACAAGTTCATTAATTCTGTGTATTAATGGATACCAATAGTTGTTTCTCTGGAAATTGAAAGGATGCCCATCAATTGGAGAGTGGCTGAATAAATTATGGTATATGAAAGTTATGGAATATTATTGTTCTGTAAGAAACGATGAGCAGGATGATTTCAGAGAGGCCTGGAGAGACTTACATGAACTGATGCTGAGTGAAATCAGCAGGACCAGGAGAACATTATACACAGCAACAAGACTACACGATGATCAATTCTGATGGACATGGTTCTCTTCAACAATGATGTGATTCAAACCAGTTCCTATTGTTCAGCGATGAAGATAGTCTTATACATGCAGAGAGAGGCCTGAGGGAACTGAGTGTGGACCACAACATAGCATTTTAACGCTTTCTGTGAATATTTCCATGCATTTTGTTTTCCTTCTCTCTTTCTAGATCTGATGTTTCTTGTGCAGTAAGATAACTGTATAGATATGTATACATATATTGGATTTGTCATATAATTTAACATTTTTAACATGTATTACATTACCTGTCATCTAGGGGTGGGGGGTGGGGGGAAGGAGGGGAAAAGTTTGGAACAACAAAAAAAAGTTTTGCAAAGTCAATGTAGAAAAGTCACTCATGTTCTGTAAATAAAAGGCTTTTAATAAAAAAAAATTGTTTCTTAGCTTTCCTAACTTCCACAATTCTTCAGAACTTATTATTATAATAACTTATTTATAACTTAATTATCATAATAACTTATAATCCTTTTATCTCATTGTCCCTATTTCTATTCAGTTTCACAATCTCATTTTTCTTCCTAAAAATAGTGCTTCAAAATTCATTCAATTGATATTTAGAACAAACTACATTTTACTATATTAAGAAAATAGTCTAAAGCTTTGATATCTAAGTAATGGGAATATCTATGCCTTCAGTAAGTCTCACTTTCCAACTTCCCTTTTCTTTTTTCATGCTATACTGGAAATGAATGTCCTTAAAGACATTTTCAGGGAAATTCTTTCATCAAAATTACTGGTAAATGGGAAAATCATATTACTGTGCTTCAAATGATCCCTGATTCCTTGGTCTCATAGAAACTGCATTCAACTCATAGTTGGTAGGAAAAACTGCTACTTAATACTTCAATCAGTCAGGCTCCAATGGCTCTCATGTAGTCAGCTTTTTTCATGTTTTCCAACATCAAATGGCACATTCCCAAAGGGGAATTCCCCACCCTAGACCATCCATAAGATCAGATATAATTCTATCCACAGCAATTTTTATCAAATCAAATCCCAGGAGAAACAGAAATGGAAATAAATAGAGAAAGGGAGAACACACACACACACACACACACACACTCCTTCTCTTTTAAAAGTTCCATTAAAACTAATTGGCCTAGTCTAACTCTGATAACTGCCTTTTATTTTAACCAACCCACTCCCCTAGTGCTATTGATTTCTATAGGTTCCATATTTTTGGTCCCCTAAAGGTACAGAAATAGCCAGAAAAAAATATAAGTACCTGCTGCCCCATGAAAGGCTGTAATATAGTAATTTAATTAATGTAATTAATGTAATGTGGATTAATTAACATAATATAATTCATTCTATAACTAAAATTCAACTTTTATATCTCCTTCCAAAGGGAATGATTTGACCTTCAAAATCATTTTGACCCATAATTCCAATGTCTGCATTCCAAAAGTTCCATATATGATTGATCTATGTAAAATCTAGACTGAACTTAGGCAGATATATTTGTGCATAATAGGCAAGACTCGAAATTTGCTCTCCATTTTGTGAATGTGGGTGTTTACTAGAAATATTTAACAACTTTTGTTGGAGGAAAAAGTAATATAATCATACATTTAAGGTTAATCTCTATTATTATTTTCTCTATCAATTTATCATGTCTAGACAATCAACAAAACAATAAATCAAGCCTAAATTTGTATTGTTGATTGATTTCTGAGGTCTAAATGCTCAAAATGAAAACAATCAACCTATATCACCTCTCTTTTATATACTTCTAGTATACTTTTAAGCTTATACTATAACCACTTAATTCAAGTATAAAATGAATGTTACATAATATGAAACAGAATTTTCTGTCATTATAAAAACATTTTTAAAAGTAACATTACAAGTGTCTTTCACTGTGCTTTTTCTATGTCACTGTGATAAGAAGTGAAATAATCACCAAAATTGTTGTTTGCAGTTCTAGAGTATTTCTGTCGGTAATTATCAGAGGAAGAAAGAGAAATTCACATCATATGACTTTATACAATGACAGGCTAATTATCCCTTCAATTAAAACCAGGTAGATATCATTTTACTGAATGATAGCTTAGCAGGTGTTAAGTATATGGGTACTTTCTTCATTTTTAGGGGAAAGGACTGGGAAAAATGAAGGTTTATGAAGGTGAAACATGGGGAAGCTCAGATTTTATAAGACATGCATAAAGATGCCATCTGCATATTAATTGTGATGGGATACCTTATGAATTACAATTTGTAAAATAAGCTGATTTCCTGTGGTTCACATTTTACTCAATACTATAATTTATTTATTTTTCTCAAGCACTTAGAATGATTGGGAAAACATCAGGTTGGAATGAAAAAAACACTGGACTGAGTCTAATCCCAGAATGTTTTAATATCAGCTCTTCAATTTACAATCTACCTCAGTTTTATTATCTCTAAATTGGAGGCTATGATAACTGTACCTCTAATCCCAAATGATTACTATAAGGATCAAGTAGATTTATCAAATATTATAAATATTAAAACATTACATCAAGTACTGTTTATATTGAGTTTAACTTAATTATAATTAATTCCCTTTAAACTTTCATAGTACATGAGAATAATTGCAAATAGCACCCCCATTCTTTGGGGTCATATTTACCCTTGCTATCACTGTTCCTGAATTGACTTAGTGAATGTTTATGGTTAGAAATATGTGTGTGTTAGAAGTGGAGAGAGGACTAGATAAATCAGGATAGGAGTGACAAGTCTACTTTAAGGGAGAACAAAATAATTTTCTGTGGTTTGCAATAAATCCTTTTCTTTTCTAAAACAAAATCTGAATATTGTTTCTTAACAATGAAAAGAAGATAAAGAAAATAGAAATAAAAGCAAATGAAAGAGGAGTGTAATAAACGAGTAAAAAATAAAACATTGCTCATGCCAAATTCATATCTTGTAAAGAGAGGTAATGCAGATTGCTTGCAACAAGGAATTGGGAAATTTGCATTTAACTTCAAAATCTGAATTTGGTTAACAACCTAGAATGAATCATACATGTCTTTCTTCATCTGTAAAGAACATAAGGGGGTGGGGAAACAGATAATCATACATATTCTTCCTACTATATAGGAAAGTTGGATTCGATATAAGACATATGTTTAAGAACATTAAAAAAATCATTCCACATATGACATATGCTAGTCATAATTTAACGAACAATTTTCTCCTACCTTGTGATTTTATATAAGTGTTTCACTACCTTCTAAGAGCATGATTTTTAGAGACACTAAATCAGTAATTTGTATTCCTGATGATGTGTCCTATTCAACTCATACCAAGTAAAATATCATTGTATTTATCTTCTTACACCCTCAACATGCTATAATGGAGAGAGAGTCAGCCTTCAAATCATAACAATCTAGGTTCATCTTGCCTTAATAGGTAGTGACTATAAGGCAAGTAACTTTTCAGTGGACTAAACTGTACTTCCAGAGTTCAATATAGATTCCAATACAGATGCCAATCTGTAGAACTTCACTGATGAATGTGTTTTATTACCAAAAATATACAAGACTGCAAGTATTATGGCCCAACCCCACTAAGGACAAACAATGGTAAATTGATAAAGCAACAAAAAGACAAATGAATAGATGGCACACAGACATGTAGCTTACATCAATGCTTCATTTTTAGCACAGAAAAAAATTCTATTAAAAAAATCGATGTGTATATTTGTATGTGCAATGTATGCATATTTTTGTTAATACTTAGTGATTTCAATGCAAAGAGTATGGATGGGGGAAATGGCAAAACATACATTGGAAAATATTTTTCATCTTTTAAAATGAAAGAGTTAAGACATTAAATACTGAGAAACTTGCCTTTTGTATGTTTACAGTTTTATTTAATAGAGTCAGGGGTTTCTCAGCATAGTAAGCACCACATGTCTAACTCTGCCTACAATGCCTACTTAAAAAAAATAAAGTTGAGTATATCTTAAAAGGGGCAGAAAATGGATGATTATTAATTTTGAGTCACACTACAATAAAGTTTTAATGAGTAGACTATCATCTATTAAAGGCTCAAAAATCATTAGAAGTAAGGATAAATTTTCATTAAATTAGAAGAAAGGAAAAAAAAATGAGATGATATCATACAATTACAACATCAACATGACCTATTTGAATAGCCACTTAATGGGGAAAAAAGTGAGAAAATTGGAGTTTAATCCTCTTTAAAAGTCACTAAAACAAGGAAGTCAGAACATAGAAGAAATCTCTAACCATTAATGACTCTTTTTCCTTCCTCATGAAGTGAAGAGAAATGCAGCAATTTAGAATACAAACATAAAACACCATAAAGGAGGGAGTATAAGATATGAGAAGTAGCCTTTTATTTCAAGAAGCAAAAAAATCATGGAGGTGAAAATAAGTCTGAAGATTTAAGACCCAACTAAGCCATTTCTGGTAGAAATAGGCAGAAAATAGAAATATTTTCTCGTTCTCTTATAACAAACTATTTTCATTCATCACAAATGACAGAACAGCCACATTTGGATTCAGACATCTTAGCTGCCAATGTGTTACATGAGAAATTAGAAATGATACTTAAGAAAATGAAGCTGCTAGTCCAGACTAAGCATAAATAGAGGAAAACTTTGTCAAAGGTAATAATTCAAAGTACTGAAATGAACAATGAGATTACAAATTAGTTCAAATAGGATCAGATAACAAAGAATGGAAGAAAATGTCAGATGACATCACTATCTCAAAAATGTGTGATTGAGTGTAAACCAAGGTATACCTGCCCATGTGCATAAATTATTTATGAAATATTCATGAGAGTGATATATACATATAATAAGGGTGTTCTTTATGAAAATATAAAAAAGCTTCAAGAAGACTTTCATAAAATGTTTTCTTTTTACACTGGACTCCAAGTAGAAGTTCTTTATCAAATATTCATGAGAATGATCTATACTTAGATCAAGGGCATTTTTTATGAAAATATAAAGGACAAGCACTTTCAGGGACTTTCATAAAATGCTTTTTTTTAATACCAGACTCCAAGTTTATGATCTGAGTCTTTCCAATAGGAGTTCTAACCTAATCCTTATCTCCCTAATCCACCTGTACTATGTTCCTTATATTGCAATCTATGACAAGGCTTTGACTAGAATCCATCATGATAGAACTATGATAATGTCACAATGAAAAAAGTTTAGACAGAAATGAGTCTAAGCAGAGTAGATCAACTTGTTTCTCACTGAATTTTAAGGGAGAGACAAACCCTAAAGATGAATTTGTGAAACTATTACCTTTTCATCTTTGCATGATATAAGCCTAACCCTCTTATACATTTTGCTACAGTGCTTCTGTGAGGGTGGAGGTCATTTATTTGCCAATTATTTACTTCACAATTACTTGAAATAAGGAATGGGATGATTCAATTAGATACCATATGAATAGTCAATCAACCAAAGGCTTTCAATTGAAGACTCAAAGTTCTTGATTAGTTTTAACATATTTGGAAGATATTGGATGAACTAGAGTGATACTACACTGCAAGTGGGTTTGGATTGGAGAATGAAATTTGATTATGCTCTGTGGTCAGCCATCAAATAACAAGGGAGCACCTTGAGTTGTATGTAGAAAAGGAATCAGGTGATGGACCACCACATATATATTTTCATAGATATTTTGACCTGAATAGGATATTAGGGGTAAGATATTCTAACATCTTCCTTGTATAAATGGGGAAATTAATGCCTTTGGAAGAGAAATGATTTGCTCAAAGTTACACAGATAAATATGCACCAGCAAAGAGGGAGATTAAGAATTCAGCAATTTAAAATAAATGGCTTTCAACTAAGTATCTATGAAGAAAGTGTTCATGGTAGGGTAGGTGAATGCTTTAATTTTAGCCTCTTCTTAACTAGAAATATAGCTAGTGAACTTCAGAGAACTAATTGAAGGGTTTTTCATTGGCAACCTAATAGTGTTTTTTAGGAGAGCAATAGCTACGAGAGACTATCGGGAGCTGAGGAGATGCAAAGGAGAATGACACATTTAAGAATCTGTGAAAATGGAGCAAAAATGACTCTAATTAATGGAAACATTGGAGAGCTCCAAGAAAAGGACATCCAGGATCTGTAACCCTTTATTCACTTTTTGTGGACTCTATAAATCTGTGTGAGAGAGAATCAGACTTGGTAAGGGTTATTTTGGAACAACTGTACTCCCTTGTATTTTACTCTTACAATAGATAGGGAACTAGGCTTGAAGTCAGGAAGAACTGAATGCAAATCCAGCCTCAGAAACTTTCTATCTGGGTGATCTTGAACAAGTCATTTTATCCCTGTTTGCCTCAGTTACCCATTTATGCAATGAGATAGAGAAGGAAATGGGAAAACACTCTAGTATCTTTGGCAAGAAAACCCCATGGAGAATACACCATAGGTCCTGTAGAATCATATGCAACTAAATGACAACTCATGTACTTAAGAGAGAGAGGGTCAAAGATGAGGAGAAATCTTTGGCAATAATTGTACTATTATGGTAAATATTTCATTCTAAAAGTTATTTAAGTGTGTCAAACTAATCTATATCAACTGATACTCAAGGGATAAAAGTTTGTCATCTATAACACCAGAAAGGCCCCACTCCCCATCCCCCCTCAAAAATACCTTTCCAGGTTAATTTTGAGCCTTGAAAGTATGTAATGGCTGAGTCCTGGGAACCCAAACCACTCTGTTAGTAGTGGGCAGAGTGGGGTGTGGGAATAGCTTTAGAGTCTGCATTTTCCTTGCCAGAACTTTCCTTTAAAATACTGAAAAGATGGTTTCCTTCCGGGGGTGGAGCCATGGTGGCTGAGATCAGACAGGAGTCTCTGTAACCTCCTCTAACCTTCCCTCAAACCAAAAACATATGAAGCCTCTAGACTGATTTTGAAGCAAAAAAAATCCACAATATCTGGAGGACAACACGATTCTAGAAGAAGATACTCTGGAAGAACCTCAAAACAGGACTGATCAGCACCAGAAATAATTCAATCAGCTGAGCTGCCCAGTACCTGAAATAATTCAATCAGCAGTACTGCACCAGGGTGAACTAAAGCAGAACTGCCCAGCACCTGACATAATTCAATCAGCAGAACTGCCCAGTTCCTGAAATAACTCAATCAGCAGAACTGCCCCAGGGCAAATTAAAGCAGCTGTCCCACCTTTGCCCTAAACAGACCTCACACCTTTAAAAAAAATGAATAAAAAACCAAAAAGAGCTCTCACCATAGACAAATTTTATGGAGAGAGGGAAGAACAGACCTCAAATCCTGAGGCCCCTAAAGGTAAAGCAACTCCACAAAAAGCCCCAAAGAGAGACATAAACTGGTCTCCATGTCACAAGGCTTTCTTTGAAGATTGCATAAAAAATCTTAAAAGAGAGTTAGAAGAAACATGGGGAAACGAAATGAGATCACTGTAAAATAAAATAGAAAAAATGGAAAAAGAATGCAACGAACAAAAAAATGTAATTGGTCAATTGCAAAAGGAACTAAAAACAGTAACTGAAGAAAATAAGACATTAAAAATTAGAATCGAACAATTGGAAATGAATGACTCAGCAAGACTTCAAGAATCAGTCGGACAAAAAGAAAAAAATGAAAAGATAGAGAAAAACATGAAATATCTCCTAGGAAAAACAACTGACCTGGAAAATAGATCTAGGAGAGACAATCTAAGGATTATAGGGCTTCCTGAAAGCCATGATGAAAAAAAGAACCTAGACACTATCTTCCAGGAAATCATAAAAGAAAACTGCCCTGATATTTTAGACCCAGAAGGCAAAATACTCCTTGAAACAATCCACCGATCACCTCCTGAAAGAAACCCAAAAATTAAGTCCCCCAGAAATATCGTGGCTAAATTGCAGAACTATCATACCAAGGAAAAGATATTACAAGAAGCCAGAAAGAAACAATTTAAATATCGGGGAGCCACAATTAGGATCACACAGTACCTAGCAGCTTCTACTTTGAAGGATCGAAGGGCCTGGAATCAGATATTCCAAAGGGCAAAGGAACTTGGATTACAGCCAAGAATAAGTTACCCACCTAGAATGAGCATTATCTTCCAGGGAAGAAGATGGTCATTCAATGATATAGGAGAATTTCACCTATTTCTACTGAAAAGAGCAGAACTGAACAAAAAATTTGATCTACAAACAGAACACAAGAGAAACATAAAAAGGTAACAAGAAAAAAAAAACTCCTGAGAACTATATTTATGTTATAGATACTTATAGAATGAGGGTTGATTTTATGAATCTATTATTACATTATGATTATGATATGATTACTGTGATTTTATGATTATTATGATAACATTACTGTGATTTTATGATTATTATGATATGTTTATTGTGATTTTATGATTATTATGGTATGATAAACTGAAAAAGAAATTAGAGGTAGAAAAGGGATAACACTGGAAGAAGAGGAAAAGGAGGTAAAATAAGGGAAATTACATCACATGTAGAGGCAAACAAAACCTATATTGATTGAGGGGAGAAAAGAGAGGGAATGAGAATTGGGTTAATCTCCATGTCATCAGATTTGGCTCAGAGGGAATAATAGACGTACTTATAAGGAAATTGGAGGGAAAGGGGATAAGAAAGAGAAAAGCATAAGCTAGGGTAAATAAGGTGGCAGGAAATACAGAATTAGTTATTTTCACTGTGAATGTGAATGGAATGAACTCTCCCTTAAAGCGGAAGCAGATAGCAGACTGGATTAAAAACCAGAATCCAACAATATGTTGTATACAAGAAACACATCTAAAACAGAGATACATACAGGGTGAAGGTAAAAGGCTGGAGCAGAATCTATTATGCTTCAGGTGAACAAAAAAAAGCAGGGGTAGCAATCCTGATCTCAGACCAAGTAAAAGCAAAGATAGACTTCCTTAAAAGAGACAAAGAAGGAAATTATATCTTCCTAAAGGGTACCATAGATAATGAAGCAATATCAATACTAAACACATATGCACCAAGTGGTATAGCATGGAAATTCCTAGAGGAAAAGTTCAGGGAGATGCAAGAAGAAATAGACAGCAAAACTATAATAGTGGGGGATCTCAACCTCCCTCTCTCAGAACTTGATAAATCAAAAAACAAAATAAATTAGAAAGAAGTTAAGGAGGTAAACAAAATTTTAGAAAAGTTAGGTATGATAGATCTTTGGAGGAAATTAAATGGGGACAGAAAGGAGTTTACTTTTTTCTCAGCAGTCCATGGAACTTATACAAAAATTGACCATGTGTTAGGAACAAAAACCTCAAAATCAAATGCAGGAAGGCAGAAATAATAAATGTATTTTTTTCAGATCATGACGGAATAAAAATCACATGCAATATAAGGCCAGGAGAAAATACACCAAAAACCAATTGGAAACTAAATAATTTTATCCTAAAGAATGAATGGGTGAAACAGCAAATTACAGACATAATTACTAATTTCATCCAAGAGAATGACAATAATGAGACAACATACCAAAATTTGTGGGATACAGCCAAAGCGGTAATAAGGGGAAATTTTATATCTCTAGATGCTTATTTGCATAAAATAGAAAAAGAGAAAATCAATGAATTGGGCTTGCAACTAAAAAAGCTAGAGAAAGAACAAATTAAAAACCCCCAATCAAAAACCAAACTTGAAATCCTAAAAATAAAAGGAGAGATTAGTAAA
>JAJPUD010035001.1:0-10537 GCA_023553655.1 Myrmecobius fasciatus | reverse complement strand
TTCCTTCCTTCCTTCCTTCCTTCCTTCCTTCCTTCCTTCCTTCCTTCCTTCCTTCCTTCCTTCCTTCCTTCCTTCCTTCCTGCCTGCCTGCCTTCCTTCCTGCCTTCCTGCCTTGCTCTGTGTCTTTCTCTCTTTGTCTCTGTCTTTCTGTCTCTGTCTCTATCCTTTATTTTTCTCCATCTCTCTCTTTTTCGGTCTCCATCTCTTTCTATCTCTCTGTCTCTGTCTGACTGTCTCTATCTCTATCTGTCTCTGTCTCTCTGTCTCTGTCTGTCTCTGTCTCTCTTTCTCTCTCTTTCATTCCTATATTCCTATCTGTTTCTCTTTAATTAATAGCAAATTCTCTCTTCAGGAATACTAGCTAGAAAGACTGCAGTTCTATCCCAAGATGAACACCTATGTACAAATGTAATCTTGGGTTGCATCAAGGGAGCAATGTGACAGTGATCTGACATCCAGTCAAAAGGATCTGGATTCTAATTCCGCTTCAGACACTTATTAGTTGTGTGTCAACTGGCAAATCATTTAATGTCTCTTACTTTTTCTTTCTTCTTCTATACAATCTGGATAGTATAGTACTTATCTTATAGGGTAATTATAAAGTCCAGGTAAGATATTTTATGCATCACCACTCTGAGTTTAAAGGAGACAGTATTCAGGACTAGGGAGTTAATAGACCAATTACATTCAGTCCTAATAAGACAACATGCCATTTGGAATATTCAGTTCATGTTGACACATTTTAGGAAAGACATTGACAAGTCATATAATGACTAGAGGAGGGCAACCAAGATGGTGAAAAGCCTCAAGATCATGGCATATACTAATTCATTGAAAGAACTATGAGTTAATTAGATTATAAGCTCCTTGAGGGCTTTATTTTTGTATTCCTGGCATTTAGTGCAATGCCTAGCATATAGTAGGTGATTAATATTGATTGATTGAAGTTTAGTTACTAAAGAAAGGAGAACTTCAGGTGGAAAAGACTATAATAGTGTATCAACTATATCATTTAATGTGAGTGTGAGGGAGAAGCGGTTCTCAACTTGGAAGGCTATCCTGTGGAATAGAAATTATTATTCTGCTTGATCCCAAAGGATAAAACTAGTAGGAATGTGCATGAGGTCAAGAGATTTAAATTTATGCTTGATAGTTGTAAAAAAAATTCCTGACAATTTGGATTATCCAAAAGTAGATTGGGCTATTTCAGGGGATGTAGATTCTCCCTTCCCAGATATTTTCAAATAAAGGGTTATAAAGCACCTTGTAAAAAAGTATTCTTCAATTTTGCTGAAAAGCTTTGGAAGTTACTGGAATCCTTGGATTCTGTTCTTACTTTTTAAATTGGTGATTCATTGTTCTTTTACTTTTTGACATGTCTCCTTAAAATCCCAGGGCATAAGGTATTGAGGGGACATAAGGTATTAAGGACACCGAAATATAATGATAGTAGAAATGCATATGCAAAAACAATTCTCTCAAAAATATATGTTTTAAAAGTATATTTTCGTACCAAAAAAGGGTGGAAAATAAAAAATGCAAAGTTGCTTTTAAACCCCTGTTCAGTGTTAAAATCAAAACGTAAAAAGCTATTAACTAGTAAAAACAAATGTGCACACACAGGCCAGCACAATATTCTAAAGCTAGAATAAAACAAGAGTATAAAAAAAGCTCTGAGTAAAGAAAAACACAGGCACTGGACTGAAATAGTAGGCGGCCTGTATGAGAGGTGAGTGGTGCACAGTATATCTTATTCAATAAGTTTAAAAGACTCGGGAGGCACCCAGTTAGGGTCAGGACACACATAAAGGGGGGATAGAAAATACAAATCCCGATAGAATGCTCAGAGGGGCTGATTCTGTTCTGCAAGTTTTATTTGAAAGAGCTGGAGGGGAGGAGTCCTAGGATGGCTGGACTTTGACAGATGAAAAAATAATAAATTTAAATGTTTATTTTAATGCAATTAAGGGACTCCAAATTTTCCACAGTAGAAGGCCAAAAAAGGCACTGAGAGGGACAGAGGCATATATGAGAAATGTAGAAAGGGAGGAAACTAGAGTATCTAAGCCCTTTCTGTCCTTTAGCAGGTGGTAAGTAGGATTGAAAATTAAAGGTCCCTGACTTGCCACCAAGACATCTTTAACAATTTTATCTCAGAAATGAGATTTAATTTTTAGTTGATCTGGTCTAGGCAAAGGAATCTTAGGACTGAACTTCAAAGACTTTTTTTTTGTTTTCATTTTTGTTTTTGTTTTGTTTTGTCTTTTTGTCTCATATGTGTTTCTGCTTTTTGGCTAAAACTATTTATGCAACACTTTGTAGTGGAAGAACACAACTTAGAAAAACTGGGTTCAAATCTTTACTCTGAAACTTCTTAGCTCTGTGATCTTGGAAAATCACTTATGATTTTGGGACTTTTAATTTTCTTATCTGTAAAAGAGAATAAAAACTTTATATTATGTAGCTAACCAATGCTGTTTGGGGCAATAAAGAAATATGTTGTAAAGGTTGTGTAATTTCCATACATATACATTTTTCCATATACATATATAAACACATGTGCTACCATTCCTGTGAGCAAATTCCCAGTTTCCT
Organism: Myrmecobius fasciatus; assembly: GCA_023553655.1. Taxonomy (NCBI): domain Eukaryota; kingdom Metazoa; phylum Chordata; class Mammalia; order Dasyuromorphia; family Myrmecobiidae; genus Myrmecobius; species Myrmecobius fasciatus. The sequence goes on along the minus strand of JAJPUD010035001.1, from coordinate 7,942 downwards.
ACACAAAGATACCCAAATATCAAATTATATACAAATATAAACTATGAAAATTATAGACTTGCTAGGGGCATTAATAGTAGCAAAAGCAACAGCAGCAGTAGTTATAGTACTAATGGTACTAGTAGCATTAATATATAAAGTGACTTGCTTACAATCACACAGTCAATAGGTATAAGAGACAAGACTTGAATTCAGATTTGTCTGACTTTTAAATTGATTTTATATTTACTGTCACTCTTCTTTTTTTCCCTTTTCCTTTCCCTTTCCCTCTTCCTCCTCCTCCTTCTCTCTCTCACCCCCTCTTCTTTCTCTCTCTCCTTTATCCCCCCCATCACTCCCTGCACCACCCCCTCTCTTTCTCTCTGTTTCTCTCTGTCTCTGTATCTCCCTATCTCTCTATCTCTCCATCTCTGTCTCCATCTCTGTCTCTCTGTCTCGCTCTGTATCTGTCTCTGTCTCTGTCTCTCTCTCTTTTTCTCTTTCTCATTTCATTTCAAGAAAATTTCTGATTGTCATCATGAAAAATCTTTCCACTGGGGCAGTTCACAATCGAGCTATAACTTATAATAACAAAATTGAAAGCTTCAAGGTAGTTAGACATGTAGAGCTGGGATATGAAGTCAATATTTCCAGTTTTCATTCTGGTGCTCTGACCACTATAACATGGCTATGTGCTTTGTTGCTAATGCAGATAATCTCCAAATAATAGTATTCCATCTGGGAAATATCAACTGTATGGTTTGGACCTTCACATATAGAGGAGTGGCTAGATGACCTTTTGAGCTTCTCTAAAGGAATGTAAAATTCTCAGTAGCTAAAGTATCAGAATGGTGCCTTCTATTAGAGCTTCACTTTCTAAGTAAACAATGAAAACACATTTACCTGATCTTAGTAATCGTGTGGTCCAGTCTTCCCATTTTATAGATATTTCTATCCCCAGATCTTGTTTTGAACTGGAAAAGTTTGTCTTTGTTGCCTTGTGCCATCTTCATCTCTTTCTGTGCTCCATACTACTTTTATATCTGGCCTATTGGTTTCATGAGGTTTTTCTGATCTTTAGTGGTCTGGGTGTAATCTTCTCTTAAAATCCTGTCCTTGTCCCACATTCTGAATTATTTCCCCATTATATTTTCCTTGTTTTGTAGCCTCCTTCCTTTAGGGACTTGGAGTTAATTATAGCTAATCTGAGGAACCAGTTAGGGTTCAGGTGGTTAGCCTCTCAGGTGAATTAGCATTTTAATGGGGCTAGTAATGTCTAAACCACACAGGGTCTTTAATGTGGGAATTCAAGACACATCAGTCAGTCAACAAGCAAGTGCTAGACACTCTATTAAGTGCTAGGGACACAAAGAAAAAAAAAAACTGGTCTAAAGGAGTTCAAAGTCCAATGGGAAAATCTTTTGGAGTAGCAGTCCTTTTCACCAATATTCCAATACAATTTCCTAAGAGATTGAGGGCTTTGGTTATTTGTGGTTTAATTAGGTTTAAAATATCAAGAAACGAGAGGGAGAGACTTTTGGTGATATAACATTCCCTGGATTCAAATTGTGCCTGAAATTATAATTCTATACTGAATTTCTATACTCTTTTATTCATGTATCCATTTATTAAGTCTTTGACTTTAATCTTGGAATTGTTTGGCTTCATTATTAGGACACAATTTTCTTATCCTTTTTCTGGATTTTTTCTCCTTACTGCCAATGTACTTCATATATCTAAGGCACAATTTTTTTCAGTTATCTTATTTTCTCAGTCTTTTGCTCCCCACAGAGCAGCTGAGATGGACCCAGTCATGGAACCTAGGAATTGAGAAATTTGTAGTGAGTTGTGATGACAGCTCCAGCCACAATCCAAAGAGGGACTCTCCCAAAGTGGGTCTGTTGGAATAGAAAAAAAAGTAGCCATAAGCACATGTTCTAATTTGAAGTGACACCAGGAAAGGGTGCTGGTGGTTCTCACATTAACATGGTCCCTTCTGTTCACAGACCCACTACCAATTTTATAGCCAATTGAAAAAAGTGGTGGGGGGGAGTTGAGAGACTAATCTGGGAAAAGTTTTTTTTTAAATGATTGATAATAGCTAAGAATATGAAATGTTTAAGCATTTGGCTGCCTCACAGTTTATACAAAATACAGACACTAAATCTGGGAGTGTACATCATAGTAAGAAGTATTGCCTTTGCAAACTTTTGAAACTGAAGTTATTAAATCCACTTACTGTCCTATAATTTTCTTTTATTTTTCTTTTCTTCTTGAAACTTTCCATAAAAGTAAAATATTTCGTTGTGAGTGTGTCATGTTGCTTATAAGAGACATTTTTACACATTTTGTTTTAGAAATGATGAAAGCCACTTTTCAGGCTGGACAGACCAGATTTTGAAAGTAGAATCAAAAATTATTACTATTTTCTCTCCCTAAGATTATGTAACTGTTACCAGCAACCAGTGGAAATGATATGCAAGTAGTGAGACAGAAGAATGGAATAACTTTAAACATAGGATCATAGATGTAGAAATGAAATGGACCTTGCAAGATCAGAGAATTAAAGGGACCTTAAAGATCATATTTCAACCCTCTCATTTTTTTAGATGAGGAAACTAAGAATCATAGAGGTGAAGTCATTTGCCTAGTCTCATGGTAGAGTCCAATTCCTCCTGCTTCAAATCCAGTTTTCTTTCTAATTACTTTTCCAATTTACTATGCTTCATCTTTCTGAGACTTTTGAAAATTGGGGTAGTCAAGGTATTTTTCTTTCAGATGTTTGTGAGCTTGGAAAATAAGAAATGCAGTGCTAAGATTAATAGTTTATACAATGTTTCATACAGACACAATACATCTTTTTTTTTTTTTGCTTTTTTTGCTGAGGCAAATGGGGTTAAGTGACTTGCCCAGGGTCACACAGCTAGGGAATGTTAAGTGTCTGAGATCAGATTTGAACCCAGGTCCTCCTGACTTCAGGGCTGGTGCTCTATCCACTGTGCCACCTAGCTGCCCCACACAATACATCTTCTAAGAGAAAACCTGGGTTGGAATCTTGACTTTGACAGTTGTTATCTTTATGACTTAAGTTACAAGTCACTTAACCACTGCAGACTTCAGTGTCCAAAATTTTAAGGTAATGAAATAGATCATCTCTAAAGTCCCTTCCAATACTAAATCTATGAGACTCCTAAAATATGTTCCATTCCGCCCATGCCCTAATTAATAGGAAGGTTTTAATATTTTATTTTCAACAACTTTCATTTATTCTTTATGAAAAAATGTTGGGATACTGAGCTAAAAGGAACCATAGAGATTACTATTGTTTGTTTAAATAAATTTTATTGCTATCTTTTATTTTTATATCATTTACATTTCCCAATGTGTCATTCCCCCCTCCCAATTCATAAAACCATTCCTTGTAGCAAAGAATATCAAAGATTGTCAATATAGAGGAAAAGTCTAATATTATATTTAGTGTTAAAGATTTATAACATGTTTTCTGTCCAGAAACATTCAAGTAGATATTTACCAAAAAAAAAAAAAAATGGGGTATGAGGACTTTTCGCATTTACCTCTTGAGGTCAAGTTTACTCATTATAATTTAGTAGTATTTAATTCTATTGTTCTTTCCTTTCCATTTACATAGTTATTGGCATTACACACACAGGGCATTATATATATATATGCACACACGTTACATAGAACTTTATATATGTTCTATGAATTATATATATATATATATATAAAATGTTATATATATTATGTCTCCATATGTCATAGATGCATATACTAATAAATACATGTTTATATATATATACATATACATATGTATATATAATTTTCATGGTTCTGCTCACTTCATTTTGTGTCTGTTATTGTGTCTTTCCCTATTCACAATAGCCATCTTCATTGTTTCTTTCAAATAAATAATAACTCATTACACTCATGTACAATATCTTGTTTAGCTCAACAATCTATAGGCACCTATTTTTCCTAATTTTTTGCTACTACAAAAAGTTTTCTATAAATATTTTTTGTGAATAGAGGTCTTTTTCTGATCATTCCTCTTTTAAGCATGTATCTAGCAGAAGGAGCCCTCTTTTAAAGGGCATGGACTTAGAAGTCATTTTCTTTTTAGTTCTAACTCCTTGAATCCATGATTCAAAATTACATTTCCACGAACACTATTTTAATATGCATATTTCCCATAGAGCTTTCAATATTGACTACTCTTCTCTTTTAACATCACCAATTTGCTGAATTTGGCTCAAAATTGTTTTAATTTTAATTTCTTTACTAGTGATATTGATAATTTCATAATTTGTTAATAGTTTGCAGTTTTTATTTTGAAGAGTATCCATATTATGTCCAAAGGGCTATCAAATTATGCATACCATTTGATCCAACAGTATTTCCACTGGGCTCGTATCCCAAAGAGATCATAAAGGAGAGAAAGGGACCCACATGTGCAAAAATGTTTGTGTCAATTCTTTTTGTAGTGGCAAGAAACTGAAAATGAGTGGATACCCTTCAGTTCGAGAATGGTTGAATAAGTTATGTTATATGAATGTCATTGAATTTTATTGTTCTATAAAAAAGATCAGCAGGATGGTTTCAGAGAAGCCTGGAGAGATTTACATGAACTGATTCTAAGTGAAATGAACAGAATCAGAAGGTCATTATACATGGCAACAGCAGGATTATATGATGATCAATTCTGATGGACGTGCCTCTCTTCAATAATGAGATGATTCAGGCCAGTTCCAATGGTGTTGTAATGAAGAGAACCATCTGCATCCAGAAAGAGATCACAATATAGCATTTTCATTCTTTTTGTTGTTGTTTGCTTGGATTTTGTTTTCTTTCTCTTTTTTTTCCTTTTTGATCTGATTTATCTTGAATAGCATGGTATTTGTAGAAATATGTGTAGAAGAATTGTACATGTTTAACATATATTGGATTACTTGCCCTCTAGGGGAGGAAGTGGAGGGAAGGGAGGGGAAAAAAATTAGAACACAAGTTTTTGTAAGGGTGAATGTTGAAAATTATTTATGTATATAATAAAAAAACTTTAATTAAAAAAGAATATCCATTAACTACTTATCTGTTGGGGAAGAACTTGTCCTTAGAATATTTGACTAAAACCACATAGATGATAAGTGATAGAACTCAGGTTTAAGGGGCAGTATGGCCCCCTGTAGAATGCTGAAATTGGAACCAGATGACTGGGTTTCAACTTGGAGTTAGAGAAACTCAAATTCAAATTCTGCCTTTGATATTTACTTGCTATTGGACCCTGGGAATATAACTTATCAATTTTCCTTTCTGGTCCTCCATTTCCTTACTTATCAAACTAAAATTTGGAATAGATGTACTCTGAGATCTGTTTCAGCTCTGTCTATGATCTTTACTCCCAGATTAAATGGTATGACTTTAATCAAGTCATTTAGTTTATCTGTGTCTCAGTTTCCTCAGCTCTAAAGTGTGTGTGTGTGTGTGTGTGTGTGTGTGTGTGTGTAGGTAAAATTTCCACTGAATTGATCAAGAGCATTAGATGGTCATAATACAATTTTCTCTCTCTTCATTTTTATTTCAATGTTGTGGTTGATAATTGTAAACTGATGAATGAGGCCAGTTCCACTGATCTTGTGATGAAAAGAACCATCTACACCCAAAGAAAGGACTGTGGGAACTGAGTGGGGATCATAACATAGCATTTTCACTCTTTTTGTTGTTTGCTTGCATTTTGTTTTCTTTCTTATTTTTTTTCCTTTTTGATCTGATTTCTCTTATGCAGCAAAATAATTGCATAAATATGTATACATGTATTAGATTTAACATATATTTTAATGTTTAGCATATATTGGATTATTTGCCATGTAGGGGAGGGTGTGGAGGAAAAGAGGGGGAAATTTGAAACACAAGGTTTTGCAGGGGTTGATGGTGAAAAATCATCCATGCATATGTTTTGAAAATAAAAAACTTTAATAAAAAATAAATAAAAAGTTTGAGAAAAAAGATAATTATAATCTCAGTATATCATCTGTGAGCTTCATTAGAAAAAAAGTTCATTTTTCCATTTGGACATATGACAGATAGAAAGTTTTGTGGTTGGGGGAAAAATGCTATCAATCTATCTTTGACTTTCTTAAAAATTGATATTGAAAGACATCTCATGCCTAGAAAGTTCCTTTTCCTTACTTCCATCTTCTGGAATACCTGCTTTCCTTCAAGACTCAGTTCAAGCACCATCTTCTGTGTAATCTCTCTTGTTATTTTTCTGTTCAAGTTTACCTCATATATTCTTCATATGTGCTTTTATATAACTAAACATATACAGAGAATATAAGCTCTTGAGGACAGAGAACTTATTTGTATCCTCAGCACTTTGTACAATGCATGGAATACAGTAAATATTTAACAAATACTTATTAATTATTGTTTGATGTTTGCATTTTCTCACCTTATAGAATGTAAACTTCATGAAGACAGTATTTTTTTCACTTTTGTCTTTTTATCCCCACCACCCTCTCCAGTATTGGACATGTCTTAGGTACTTAACAAATGCTTGATTCATAAACTATATAATTCCAATTTTCAGAAATAGAACGAATGTTGGGAGTTTACAAGAACTGAATGTGGTTCATGGCATTTGGGGCATATAAATATTAGATGAACTCATATTCCCATCTACTTCTGAAATGCTGTACTAAGCATAAAAATATCTCTGTCCTAAGCTTTACTTAGGTTATGGGGGTAAAGGGAGAACAAAGGCTAGACACAGCCTAAGACAATTTATAGAACCAGGCAGTCCATAACAAGTGCCAAATGAGTACAGAGAAAATAGATGTTATAGAAATTGGAGGTGAGTCGAGATTACTAGTTTCAGATATATGATGGGGTTGTGAGAAAATCAATGTATTTTGGAACAGATTCTTTGCATTCAGAATGGCAGGGATACATACATATATAAATATATGTGTGTACACATAAAACTTTATATATATTCATATGTCCTAAATGCCAAAAAAGAGGGTTTTTTAAACACATGAAACAGATAATTCCCAGGTAAATTCCAAGTGTTCAACAGCGTTCTATGGTTGACCAATTAGAATAAAAATTACCTGGTATGATGGAAAGAACTGAATCGGAGGATTTGTGTTCAAATCTCAGCCTAGACTTATTTGAATGGCATTAGACAAACGATTCTTCTTTTCTGGCCTTTAGTTTCCTCTGCAATAATATTCTGGAATTTGATAAAATACCTCTAAGGTCTTTAGAGCATATGATTCTAGGAAAGATCAGCTGTGTCCATAAGGTTTTGCAATAGGCACAGATGTGGACAGATGTGGAATATTGAATGCATCAGACTAAAATGAGATTCAGTATAGCAGGAAGAGAGAGAAACAATTCTAGGAGACCTCACAGAGAATCCTCAGTCAGGCATATGTAAATGAAAGTTGTGATGTATGCCTACCCAAGCATAAAATAGCCTGTAGTCCTCCTAAGGAACTGTGCATATAATCACACAACTTGAAAAATCTAAATAATTGAGGCAAGAGAGAGATAGCTGACAAAACCATGCTCTCAAGGATAGTGAGAGAGGTGGGGGTGTATGTGTCTCATGGTAAACTTGAGCTCGGTTGCAGGTGTTTTAGTTTATCACAGAGAGGAAATCACTTTTTTTACACCTAATTTAATCTGAAGCTATTCACAATTTAAAATGCTTAGTAACAGTGACCTTTTTTTAATGACTAACACATTGCAGGTGGTCCAGTTGTAGGCCAGTGGAGAGAGAGAGAGAAAGAGAGAGAGACAGAGAGACAGAGAGAGACAGAGAAAGAGAGAGAGATAGAGAGACAGAGACAGAGATAGAGAGACAGAGAGAGATAGAGAGACAGAGAGACAGAGACAGAGACAGAGAGAGAGAGAGAGAGAGAGAGAGAGAGAGAGAGAGAGA
>JAJPUD010035000.1:0-10537 GCA_023553655.1 Myrmecobius fasciatus | reverse complement strand
TGGGTAGGTCGAGTGAATATAATAAAAATGACAATACCACCCAAAATAATTTACTTATTTAGTGCCATACCAATCAAACTCCCAAGAAATTCTCTTACAGATCTAGAAAAAAATAGTAGCAAAATTCATTTGGAAGAACAAAAAGTCAAGAGTTTCAAGAGAATTAATGAAACAAATGGTTGATGGTGGACTTGCTATACCAGATCTAAAACTATATTACAAAGCAGCAGTCATTAAAACCATTTGGTACTGGCTAAGAAATAGAGTAGTCGATCAGTGGAATAGGATAGAATAACAAGACAAACTAGGCAATAACTATAGCAATTTCGTCTTTGATAAACCCAAAGACCCCAGCTTCTGGGATAAGTACTCACTATTTGACAAAAAGTGCTGGGAAAATTGGAAACTAGTGTGGAAGAAATTAAGGCTTCACCCACATGTGACACCACATACCAAGATAAGATCTAAATGGGTTCATGATCTGGATATAAAGAGTGATATTATAACCAAATTAGAGGAAGGTAATATAGTTCCCCTCTCAGACCTATGGAGATGGAATAAATTTATGTCCAAAGAAGAACTGGAACTCTTAATTGAAAACCAGATAGATAATTTTGACTATATTAAGTTAAAAAGTTTTTCTACAAACTAAACCAATGCAGTCAAGATTAGGAGGGAAGCAATAAATTGGGAAATCATCTTTACATTTAAGGGTTCTGATAAAGGTCTTATCTCTAAAATATATAGAGAATTGTCTCACATAAGAATTCAAGCCATTCTCCAATTGATAAATGGTCAAAGGATATGAACAGACAATTTTCAGAGGATGAAATTAAAACTATTTATAGTCATATGAAAAGGTGCTCCAAATCACTATTGATGAAAGAAATGCAAATTAAGACAACCCTGAGGTACCACTACACACCTGTCAGATTGGCTAAAATGACAGGAAAAGATAATGATGAATGTTGGATGGGATGTGGGAAGGCTGGTACACTGATGCATTGTTGGTGGAGCTGTGAATGGATCCAACCATTCTGGAGAGCAATTTGGAGCTATGCTCAAAAAGTTATCAAACTGTGCATACCCTTTGACCCAGCAGCATTTCTATTGGGCTTCTATCCCAAAGAAATCATAAAGGAAGGAAAGGGACCCACATGTGCAAGAATGTTTGTGGCAGCCCTTTTTGTAGTGGCTAGAAACTGGAAACTGAGTGAATGCCCATAAGTTGGAGAATGGCTGAATAAATTATGGTATGTGAATGTTATGGAGTATTATTGTTTTATAAGAAATGATCAAGAGGATTATTTTAGAGAGGCCTGGGGAGACTTCATGAACTGATGCTGAGTCAAATGAGCAGAACCAGGAGATCTTTGTACACGGAAATAAGAAGACTATATGATGATTAATTCTGATGGACATGGCTCTCTTCAGCAATGAAATGTTTCAAACCAGTTCCAAATGTTCACTGAAGAAAGCCATATATACCCAGAGAGAGGGATGTTAAATGTGGACCACAACATAACATTCTCATACTCTCAATTGATGTTTGCTTACATTGTGTTTCCTTTATCTGATATGTCTTTGGTGTAGATATGTTTTTTCTTGCACAACAATGATAAGTGTGGAAACATGTATTCATATATTCGATTTGTCAAGTATTTTAACATAATTAACATGTAGTGCATTTCCTGCCATTTAGGGGAGGGGTGGGGAGTAGGGGTGAAAAATTTGTAACAGAAAGCAATGAAAGGGTTAATGTTGAAGAATCACCCATACATATGTTTTGCAAATAAAATAAAGTAAAATAAAAGAATAAAAGACTCACTTAAGGCAAGATGATTCTATCAGTGATTCACCTTTTGCCTCAAGGAGTAGTTAGAATCCCAGACTGTATACAGTAATTCAGACTCTTTTAAGGCCTAACTAGCTACTCAGGACTTCATCATTCTCCCCTTAAACAAATGGGATCCAAAATATTTTGGGGTGTGGGACAGATATCTTTCTTCTAAAACTGCTTCCTGTTAAGGTTGGATAAGGAATTGTCTGCACCTTAGAGGTTCAACCTAAAGGAATGATGACCTGGAGGTTCCAGAAGTTTGCTGATACAGCATGAAGTAGGTGCTGAGTCTCAGATTCTTTTGCTTCTAAAAGTTCGGGGTAGTTTTCTTTGATAATTTCTTGAAATATGGTGAGTGGGTTTATTTTTTATTTTTTCCCTTTTCATTCTCTTTGTTTCTTTCTTTCTCACAATAATAATCCTTAAAATTTCACTTTTTGATCTTTTATCCAAGTAAGTTTTTTTAATGAGATATTTCATATTTTCTTTTATTTTTACCATTCTTTTGAATGTCTTTTCATTTCATGTTGGCACTTGAAGCTTCCTGTTGTCTCAAGCTTCCTATTGTCCAATATATCTTTTCAGGAATTGTTTCCTTTAGAGAATTTGTCTATCTCTTTTTCAATTTGGCCAATTTTACATAAAGAATTCTTTTCTGCAGTGAATCTATGTACCTCCTTTTCCATTTGATCAGTTTAACTTTTTAAGGCATTATTTTCTTCAGTGGATTTTTGTGCTTCTTTTACCATATGTCCAAATTCTCTATTTTAAGATGTTATTTTCTTCAGTATTTTGTGCCTCTTTTATAAAACTGTTGGCTCTTTTTAAAAAGTAACTTCCTTGCATCATTCTCATTTCTTTTCTTATTTTTTCATCTATACCTCATATTTAATTTTTAAAGTTCTTTTTTGATTTCTTCTAAGAATTATTGGTCATATCCATTTTACATTTCTCTTTGAAGTTTTGCTTTTAGTTGTTAATATAGTTGTTTTCTGAGTCTGTGTCTTGATCTATCTATTGCTATAGGATCTTTTTTGTTTGTTTTTGTTTTTCTGTTGATTTTTGCTTATTTTTCCAGCTGATTAAATGATTTTTAAATTTCATATTAAAATTAGTATGTGCTCCCTAGGTAGCGGGGCACTTTCTCATATTTGATGTTTTTCATACTATTGTTTTTAGAGCTAGTCCTGACTTTCTTTAGGTTTTTGGTACTTTGGTACTTGGTCTAAATATTGACCTAAATACTGCTTTTCTAGCCTGTGTTCTTACCTTTTTACTCTATGTCTACTAACTCTAACACTTTCCCTACCTCTGGGACTGTGACCAGGACCCCAATTTCTCTGAAGCTAGAATAGCTAATTCTTTTCTCTGTCCCATAAATGAATCCAGGTCCTTGTCTTCTGTGACCATCTACAAGTTCTCCTCTCCACTTTACAAACGTGATCAGTATCCCTGTTTTTCTGAAGCTGAAAGTGCTCCTTCTGACCTTGAGATAATTAGCAAGAACTGCATTTGAATAATGCAAAAGATTCCCAAACTGTAGACAAGCAAAGGGTCCCTTGCAATCTTCTTCTGACCTATTGCCTTATCCCCAGCATCCATGAACTGAGAATTGTCAAACAGTAACACAGGCAATGTCACCCCCTCCAACTCCTACTAATTTCTGGACACCATACAGTGGTGCAGACTTCTTTTCCTGCTGACCTTCAAACTTGTCTTGAACTGGAACTTATTTAATCTGATCTTTTATTTTGTTACAATTGTTCTGAAACACCCAAATTCAATTTGAAATGTTATTTTAGAGTTTTGAGGGGAATTTGAGAACAATAGGCTGAGAAATTTTCTATTCTCCCATCTTGGCTCCCTACTCTTTTTTTTTCCTCTATGTATAACAGGTTTAGACACTAAGGGATTTTTCATTGATTTATTCACATTCCTAGATTTAATTTCTGAATTGCATCTTTGAATTAGGATCAAGCTATACTCTCCACTGTATGATTTTGAGTGGGATAGTAACTACAACTCGACCCCTAGGATTAGATTTAGATCTTTGAGGTTCAGAGTATTTGATCTTTGATGGAACTTTAATGGAAATTTTAAAAAGTTCCTTGCTTTACTAATTGCATTAATTTCAGCAAAATGGTACATTCTCATAAAGTATGTTCTATTTTGTGTGTGTATGTCTGTGTGTGTGTGTGTGTCTGTGTGTCTGTGTATATAAACTCTAATCAAAGTGAAATGGGTTATTTCAGAAGATGCTGGATCACTCCCAATGGAGATCTTAAAGTGATAGATGGTCTCTTATCAGGTATATTGAGAAGTGGATCTTTTCCCTCCAGTTATAAGTAGGATTAGATTTCTTTTGTAGTTTCTGAATCTATAGCTCTTTGTGTATCAAAAAAGGAATTTGGGCAGTTTTTAATGTAGCAAAAAAAAAAAGGTAAGATGTATTACATTATTACCCTTGAAATTCTTTTTAAAAAAATGAAGAAAATCTCCAGAGAATTTGGAGGAGGGGAAAGTGAAACTGAATATAGTTATGCAGAATAAGAAAATATGTCATTTGCTTCAGTGGAAGCAATAATACCATGGCTAAAATCAGTGATCCACTACAGTATTTGAGGGGAATCACATATTTGAAGAGCTGAAAGGCATGCAAGAGATTATTCATTCATCTATCTTTTACCTGATCTATCATGAGATTACTTTTGATTTGGAGAATCAATAAAACACAATCCAAGTATTTAGGCATGCTTAAAATTTTGCATACATCAGTATAGATGAGATAAGTGATAATTTTATTGAAAAGTCAGCATATGCATATCATTTAAAGTTTTTATGAAAGTTATAAAATAATTATTAAAATTAAGCATAGAGGATTGAGAGGAAAAGTTTCCTCACCTGTAAAATGAGAAGGTTAGATTTGATGGTCTCTAAGTTACATTCTAGCTCTAAAAGTCTTTGAATTAATGACTTGGGAATTCAGTATATTTTTCATATGACACTGAAATAATGTGAAATAGAATACAAATCAGAGTACTCATTCAGAGAAGAAATAGCATCGTTTCTTGCCAAGATTGGTCTCTCAGAGAAGACTTGATTGCTGAAATATTCTCCTCTAATGGGATTTAATAATGCTAATCTTAGTGGTTATCGTAAGATATTGGGAAAGGGCCAGGACTGTTAATGAAGTGTGTTCAGTTCTATTTCTAGCTCTGGAAAAGGCTAAGTATGCAATCTTTGATAAATCTTTTCACTTATGCAAATAGGGATATCTATCAAATGAGGATAATAAGCCTAATATAGCACAATAACAATAGGGAGCACACACACACATATATAATCATATGATGGATAGATAGAGTGACTAATACACACACACACACATATATATATACACATACACTTAAAAGAATTGCAAAGTGTTTCACATATCATTTGAATTCTGTATCTACCCTTTTATATGGGTACTCTTATTATCCAATTTTACAAAAGAGTAAACTGAGACTGAGAGTGATTAATTATCTTCCTAGTAAGTTATTGATGATAGGCTGTCTTAGAATTTAGGAAGACAAAGAAGCAAGTCATATCTCGGAGACATACTGGCTGGGTGATTCTCGCAATATAACAACTTCTCAAGGCTCCAAGCATATCTCTAAATCTATTTGTCACAAAATGTAGCAATCTCAAATGTTAGAGGAGGTTCCTGATTGGGAAAGTTCCCAAAACAAGATCACAGTTCTAGTTTAAAATAAAAACATAGGGGGGAATCACTTTAAACAGTTATGTATATACTGAAATATTCAAGGTGCTCCTGTTAATTATGAAGGAGTTTCTTTTTGCACACACACACACACACACACACATGCACACAAAGTGTTTTGTCTTTTTCGGTGTCTTTAACAAGTGTAATAGTAGAAACCCTTTTTCTATCAAGCATCATGATGGCATTTGGGTGAGCCTTAGAAAAGATTATATTTTTAGGTAACTGCTTCCTTTCCTGACTGTCCCTCTCCACCCTGAAGGGAAACATATGTTGTTTCAACTTGGTGCCCATATTTCCTGAAGGTGTATTATCTTTTGCGTTTTCACAAATTTTACTTATTTTTCATTTACACTGCTAGTGTTGTGACACCTTGGGATTCAAATATCATGAATAACCTTTGATATATAACAAATGTCACATTACAGTGTAATTAGAAATCTATTTTTAGTATCCAGTTGATCTTTTATTGTTATTATTATTTTAAACAAAGTTAAAATCCTCATGGATAAAATTAGCCTACATTGGAGGAGTTATGTTCTTCATGTCAGTTTGTCATGGTGTGAAGTGCTTCACATTTGGTGGCTAAAATGTGCTTTGCTCCTTCTCTTAGGATCAGAGAAGTTTCATGTAATATTATAGCTCTACTTTGAAGAAAAACTGCTTGCAAATAGATGTAAAAAGCTAATGTGAAGGGAACAGAAATGAGTGCTATGGAAATTGAGAGCTAGGAAAGAGTTTAAAAAGTCATATACGTTACATTATCTAATACACTAAACTCTTCTCACACTAACATAATAGGAAAGAAACATTTATTTATTAAGTATTCCCTAAGGATTTCAGTTGTCCTATTTAAAAGAACAAACCTGATTTGGAAGCTTTATTGGAAAGGTATATGTCACATATATGAGAAACAAATATCCTAGTTCCAAACTTCACTCTTTGGACTTTTCTTCACCCTGACCAAACCTTTTCCCTTTCTAAAACTCCAGATTTCTACTAATAAAAACTCTTATCACAAGGCAAGATAACACAGATTGGAAGTAATTCCAATATTTTTCCATTCCTTAGTAATTGGTTCATTTTCAGAGGGAAAGTTGGATAAAAATAGTGAGAATGTCTGTTTGGGGGCTTGGTTGTATCATGACTTTTCCCAGTACAAATTTAATATGAACAATTACCATGAAATATAAAGGAAAAGAAAATTTGGAGGAATATAGACATAATACTATTTATAATATAGAACAAAATTTCAGTCTAAAATCACCTTAGAGAACTCTTGATCCACTGTTTCTCAAACTAATTTGGCCACAGGATAATTTTGAGACTGATATATTGAGAGAATTTAAGAATATAAAATAATCTCTTTAATAACACAGTGAATGGGGATCGACTACCTGGTTCAATTTACCAAGGCCAGTTCTGATATAAAAAGAAAGCATATTTTTGGCAAATAATAAGTTTGGAGCAGTAACTCGGCATGGGAAATTTCTCCAAAGAAGACCTCTTTTCTCAAATATATAGAGAACTGAGTCAAATTTATTAAAAAATAAGAAGAGCCATTCCTCAGTTGATAAATGATCAAAAAGATATGAACTACGCCCAAAAGGCTAGAAAATCATACATATCATTTAACCTAATAATACCACTATTAGGCATGAATCTCAAAAGAGATGTTTTTTAAGGGAAAAGGAGCTATCTATATATACAAAAATATTTATAACAGCTCTTTTCTCAAGGCAAATTATTGGAAACTGAGGGAATGACCATTAATTGGAGAATGGCTAAATAAAATTTTAGCATGTGATTATGATGAAATACATAAATATGTCTGTATATATACATCCATACATAAATTTGTGTATGTATGTGTACATATAGAGTATGTGATGATTGCCTTGATTAAATAATACTCATTGAAAAGATACTAATTCATTAAGCAGCATTCCAAAAAAGTGTGGCATAAGATAGAGAGATTGCCAACATGTGAAATTCTAAAAACCAAGAAAAATATAATTTTTTTTAAAAAAAAGAAAACATGTAATTGATTTTTCTAACAGAAACTTGTAAGGATATGAATAAACTAAAAAAAATTCCTTTAAAAATTGTATCTTTGAATTGAGTCCTAACAAATGATTGTATTTTTCAATGTCTTGCATTTTCATAAGATCATAGAATAATAGAATTGAAGTAAATGGAAAAGAACCTTGAAACTTTCTATCCCTATTCCCAGATTTTTTTCAACGAGGAAACTGTGGCCCTGAAAGATTAAATAATTTGGCCAAAATTACATGGATCATAAGAAGCAATACTCAAAATCTTACTATGGGTTCTGACGCCAATTATCTCTTCATTGTAAAATGGTGTTACACTATGTTGGTAATTTCATCCTTCTTTTGTACCTAATTGGCCTTAAGTGAAGGCTAGTTTTCATAGGTATTAGTAAAGAAGACTTTTTAAGATGGCTGACACTTGTGAATTTTGATATAGAAACAACTCAATCAATTAAGGTTCTCTTTTTTCTGATTGTTTCATTTTCTTTCAGTAAGAAATTTCACATTCTAATTATAATTGGCACTAACTACTATTTGATATTGGGCAAATTACTTCATTTTTTCTGACTTACAAATTTCTCATCTTGCTTAATATTTTTATTATGAGTTCAGGTCATGTGACCTCTCTTTGTTTCTCTTTCTCATGTACAAAATGAAAAAAAGAGTGATAGACTAATGAGCTCTGAGGTTTTCTCCAGTTCTGATGTTATGATCTGTTGAAAAACAGAACCCAAGTGATTTCTCAATTTCTTCAAAGCCTAATAGCATAATATTTTATAACTACATGATCAAAATCTGATTTTTCTGAATAACACTAGTCATTTTATTTTTCCCACATTGCTATTAAGCCATTAGTTTCACATAGATTAGTTACAAATCATGTCTCAGATTAGAGAGCAGAATCATATCTTAAATGAAAAGACAAAAGAAAAAACAAATGAACAAACTCAACAATTACTGGAGATTATCAACAGAACGAAGGTTTTGTTTTTTTAATTTTATTTATTTGCAAAACGTATGTATGGGTAATTCTTCAACATTAACCCCTACACAGCTTTCTGTTACAAATTTTCCCCCCAAGTCCCAACCACTCCCCTAGATGGCAGAATATCCACTACATGTTAATTATGTTAAAATACTTGGCAAATCGAATATATGTATACATATTTCCAAACTTGTCATTGTTGTGCAAGAAAAATCGTATCTACACAAAAGGCATATCAGATAAAGGAAATACAATATAAGCAAACATCAATCAAGAGTATGAGAATTTTATGTTGTGGTCTACATTTCACATCCCTCTCTCTGGGTGTATATGGCTTTCTTCAGTGAACAATTGGAACTGGTTTGAGACAATTCTTTCTTGCAGAGAGCCTTGTCCATCAGAATTGATCATCATGTAATACTGTTGTTGCTGTGTATGATGATCTCCTGGTTCTGCTCGTTTCACTCAGCATCAGTTCATGCAAGTCTCTCCAGGCCTCTCTGAAATCGTCCTGCTGGTCGTTTCTTAGAGCAATAATATTCCATAACATTCATATACCATAATTTATTCAGCCATTCTCCAATTGAAGGGCATCCATTCAGTTTCCAGTTTCTAGCCACTACAAAAAAGGCTGCCACAAACATTCTTGCACATGCGGGACCCTTTCCTTCCTTTATGATTCCTTTGGGATATAAGCCCAATAGAAATGATGCTGGGTCAAAGGGTATGCACAGTTTGATAACTTTTTGAGCATAGTTCCAAATTGCTCTGCAGAATGGCTGTATCCGTTCACAGCTTCCTGACTTTCCCTTGGCAGATCAATTCCCAAATATTTTATACTATCAGCAGTGATTTTGAATGGAATTTCTTTTTGTATCTCTTGCTGTTGAACTTTATTGGTAATATATAGAAATGCTGATGATTTATGTGGATATATTTTGAATCCTGCAACTTTCCTAAAGTTGTGAATTGTTTCTAGTAGTTTTTTAATTGAGTCTCTAGGGTTCTCTAAGTATACCATCATGTCATCTGCAAAGAGTGATAATTTGGTTTCTTCATTACCTACTCTAATTCCTTTTATCTTTTTTTCTTGTCTTATTGCTAAAGCTAACATTTCTAATACAATATTAAATAGTAATGGTGACAGTGGGCAGCCTTGTTTCACTCCTGCTCTTACTGGGAATGGTTCCAGGTTGTCTCCATTACATATGATGCTTGATGATGGTTTTAAGTAGATGCTACTAATCATTTTAAGGAAAAGCCCATTTATTCCTATACTCTCTAGTGTTTTTAATAGGAATAGGTGTTGGATTTTATCAAAGCCTTTTTCTGCATCTATGGAGATAGTCATATGGTTTTTGTTAATTTGGTTATTGATATAATTGATTATGCTAATAGTTTTCTTAATATTGAACCAGCCCTGCATTCCTGGTATAAATCCTACTTGGTCATGGTGTATTATCCTGGGGATAACTTTCTGTAATCTCGTTGCTAAAATCTTATTTAAAATTTTTGCATCAATATTCATTAGGGAAATTGGTCTATAGTTTTCTTTCTCAGTTTTCTCCCAACCTGGTTTAGCTATCAGCACCATATCTGTATCATAGAAGGAATTTGGTAGTATACCTTCTTTCCCTATTTTTCCAAATAGTTTATATGGTATTGGGATGAATTGTTCTGTGAATGTTTGGTAAAATTCACATGTAAATCCATCTGGCCCTGGAGATTTTTTCTTAGAGAGTTAATTAATAGCTTGTTCTATTTCGTTTTCCAAAATGGGGTTATTGAAATAATTTATTTCCTCTTCTGTTAACCTAGGCAATCTATATTTTTGTAGATATTCCTCGACTTCATTTAGATTATCAAATTTATTGGCACAAAGTTGGGCAAAGAAA
>JAJPUD010034999.1:0-10537 GCA_023553655.1 Myrmecobius fasciatus | reverse complement strand
ATATTTAGTATTGATATTGCTACATTATCTATGGTACCCTTTAAGAAAATATAGTTTCCTTCATTATCTCTTTTGAATAGTTCTATCTTGGCTTTTACATCATATGAGATAAGGATTGCTACCACTGGTTGTTTTTGTTCACCTGAAGCATAATAGGTTCTGCTATAGTCTTTTACCTTCATCCTGTATGTGTCACTATGTTTTAGATGTGTTTCTTGTAGAAAACATATTGTGGGATTCTGGTTTTTAATCCAGTCTGCAATCCACTTCCACTTTATGGGAGAGTTCATACCATTCATATTCATAGTTAGAATAACTAATTCTTTATTTCCTGCCATCTTATTTACGCAAGTTATGTTTTCCCCTTTCCTTTCCTCTTTCTCCCTTCCCCCTCCTCAGTATTTTGCTTTTGATGACCCCCTCCCCCAAACAATCCTCCACCCTTTAGATCCCCTCCTCTTTTTTTACTCCTTCCCTTGATTCTTCTATTTTGCCTTCTATTAGTTTATCCCTTTCTTTTCTTCCTTTCCCTCCCACTTCCTTCTAGCAACAGACAAGTTTCTTTGTGAAATCAAATGTCTGATATACACTTTTAGAGACCAAATTGATGAGAGTAAGATTTACACAATGCTCATCTCCCTCCCTTCTTTCTCTCAATTATATTGTTTTCTTTGCCTCTTCACAAGATATTATCTTGTTTTTACCTCCTTTTTTTAAATCTTATTTTACCACTTTTTCCCTCTTTTCCCCAGTATAATAACCTTTCCCCCCTCTAGATTACTTTTTTATATTATCAAAGTAATATCTAGTTAATTATACCCCCAAAATTTAAGTATCCCCAAAGTAGAAATAAAGTTCTCAAGAGTCCTTTCCTTTTTTACATTTTTATGCTTCTCTTGAGTTCTGTGTTTGGAGGTCAAATTTTTTTGTTCATATCTGGTCTTTTCATTAGAAATAGGTGAAATTCAACTGAATAGATGCCCTTCAATTGGAGAATGACTGAATAAATTATGGTATATGAATATTATGGAATATTATTGCTCTGTAAGAAATGACCAAGTGGAGGATTTCAGAGAGGCCTGGAGAGACTTGCATGAACTGATTCTGAGTGAGGTGAGCAGAACCAGGAGATCATTATAAACGACAACAACAATAGTATATGACGATCAACTCTGATGGACTTGGCTCCCTTCAACAACGAAATGGCACTTTTCAAAGCAGTTCCAATTGTTCATTCAAGAAAGCCATATACACCCAGAGAGAGGGATGTGAAATGTGGACCACAACATAACATTCTCATAGTCTTGATTGATGTTTGCTTACATTGTGTTTCCTTTATCTGATATGTCTTTTATGTAGATATGATTTTTCTTGCTCAACAATGATAAGTTTGGAAATATGTATACATATATTCGATTTGCCAGGTATTTTAACATAATTAACATGTAGTGGATATCCTGCCATCTAGGGGAGGGGTGGGGAGCTAGGTGGAAAAATCTGTAACCAATAGTTATGTAAGGGTTAATGTTGAAGAATTACCCATACATATGTTTTGCAAATAAAATAAAATTAAAAAAAAGAAATAGGTGAAATTCACCTATATCATTAAATGAACATCTTCTTCCCTGGAGGATAATGCTCATTCTAGTTGGATAGGTTATTCTTGGCTGTAATCCAAGTTCCTTTGCCCTTCGGAATATCTAGTTCCAGGCCCTTTGATCCTTCAATGTGGAGTCTGACAGATCATGTGTGATTCTAATTATTGATCCTTGGTATTTGAATTGTTTCTTTCTAGCTGCTAGCAGAATCTTTTCTTTGGTGTGATAGTCCTGACATTTAGCCACGATATTCCTTGGGGTTTTAATTTTGAGGTGTCTTTCAGGAGGTGATTGGTGAATTCTTTCAATGGTGATTTTGCCTTCTGATTCTACACTCTCAAGGCAGTTTTCTTTCAGGATTTTCTGGAAGATAGTAGTTAGATTCTTTTTTTCATCATGGCTTTAAGGAAGTCCAATAATCCTTAGATTGTCTCTCCTAGATCTATTTTCCAAGTCAGTTGTTTTTCCTAGGAGATATTTCATATTTTCTTCCATTTTTTTCATTTTTTTTTATTTTTGTTTGACTGAGTCTTGAAGTCTTATTGAGTCATTCACTTGCATTTGTTCAATTCTTATTTTTAAAGTGTTGTTTTCTTCAGTTACCTTTTTTAGCTCCTTTTGTAACTGGCCAATTGAATTTTTTTGTTCATCGCACTCTTTTTCCACTTCACTAATTTTATTTTTCAATCAATTGGTGTCTTTTTCATATCTCTTTTGCAGGGCATTATATCCTTCTTGCAAGAAATTGTATACTTCTTGCACTGATTTCAGTTTATTTTCACATTTATCCTTCAGCTCTCTTTTGAGATTCTTTATGCAATCTTCCAGAAAGGCCTTTTGAAAAAGTGGCCAGTGATGGTCGTTAATAACTTCTTCTGGATTTTTGTCTAAATGAACATCAGGATCTGGGGTCTGCCCTTCTTTCTCTCGATAGAAGCTGTCTATACTGAGAGCTCTCTTTTGTGTCTTCATTTTTTTTTTTTTTTTAGATAGAGTGGAGGTCTTTTTAAGGCTAGAAAAGCGGCGGCTGTAGTAGTTTGCCCTGGGGCAATTCGGCGAATTAACTTAAGATGCTGTGCTGATGGGGGCTAGGACTAATTCAGAATTACTCCTTAAACAAGGCAAGTCTGCCTTAACACCTGCCCTCAATCAGGGCAGAGTGTCCCGAGTGCCTCAGATAAACTCCAGGTGTTTGGAATTTGGAGTTTGGAGTTTCTGCTATGCTGAGCTGAGTCCCACCCTCACTTCTGGGTTGCAGGAAGTAAACTGTTTATCTCTCTGCCCGAGATAAACAGACCTGATATGAAGTTTTTCAGAGATATCTGCAAGCAGTATCCTAATATTTCTGGAGTCATTGACTTGAAGATCAGTTCTGAGGCTTATTTTATTTTTGATTTGAGAGAAGATCGGAGGAGGACGCAGAGAGTCATGTTTTCACTCTGCCATCTTGGCTCTGCCCCCCATACATATGTTTTGTAAATAAAAAGCTTTAATAAAGAAAAAAATTAAAATTAAAAAAGAATAAATTGATGATTGGCATACTTTCAATATTTTCACAGTATTTAGTCATCCAGCCTCTCCTTGAAGACTTCCAGTCAAAGGTAACTAACTACCTGAGATAGTTTGTTAACCTTTTGTGTATCAGAAAATGTTTTCCCCACAAAATCACACCTCTCATTCTCCTTAATTTCTACTCATTACTCTTAGCTCTTCTCTGTGGACAACAAAGTTACTGTAATCCTTCTATCATGAGAGTTTTTCAAATACTTGAAGACAGTCAATATATACTCCTCAAGTTTTCTTTTTTCCTGAATCATACAATTCCTTCAATCAATTATTATATGACATCCTCATTAACCTCCATTGGTTTTGTATATTCCTGAAAATGAAATGCCCAGAATTTCACACTATGCTCCAGATGTGATCTGACCAGGAAAGTGTTGAGTAGACTTAATAACTCCTTCTAATTCTGGGCATTATAGATTGTACTTTTAGTTTTCACTGCCATGTTGCAGGGCTGATTAATTTTGAACTCACCTATAGAGTGTAGAAATGTTGATATTTGGCATTGATCAAAAAGTTTCAGGACAGAGCCTTTAGGCCTTGGAATATCATAAACAAGCAAGACCATCAAATTATCCAATCAAATTATACCAAACAAAATTAGATTAGAAGTCTAGTCAATTGACTCCCTGGAGCATCCTTAAACTCTAGAAGTCACAATAGGATTGCTTGAATTATTTGGGCAGTGACCAAGCTTACTTTCCTACTCTAGGAAAAATAGAAGCAATTATCCAGGAAGCTAATTGAAACCAAAAGTTGGAATATATATAAAACGTATTTTATATTTCACCAATTTCACATCATTTTGTACTATATACTCTCTTCTACTTAAGGAATAGACTTCTCTTGCTGTTATGCTTTATTTGTATTATAAGAAGAAGGGCACAAATCTCATGTGACATACATATAACAGAATGGGTATCTAGTGGTCAACTGCATAGGTCATATGCAGAAACAACCTACATGTTTCATGCTTCAATTATTCAACTGTAAAATGGGAACAGTAATAGAAACTACTTCTCAGAACTATTATGAGGATCAAATGAGATTATAATTGTAAAATACTGGATACAGTGCCTATCATTTAGTAATTACTAAGTAATTAACAATAATTACTAAATAATTAACACTAAGTAATTAACAGTTAATTAACTGTTTTTGTTGTTCCCATTGTTATATCTTATGAAATTTGAATTCTCAGCCTAATATTTTTTATTATTATTTATTTATTATAAGAAAGGATTTGTGATCCAGTACTTACAGCCTCGACCACAGAACTAGGAAGTCCTGGATTCAAGTTTCTTGTCTATATATGCTACTTAATTTCATTAGAGAAATTGCTTGACTTTTCAGTGTTCTGTACACTTCTCTAAGAGTATAAAGTGCACAAAAGGTTTGCTTTATTGTATGGTACTTATATTGATGATATCTTTTTTCTAGTTTTCATTTAAGATTTCTCTACACCACAGGTCTCTATCCTTTTTACTTTGTCATATGGGCATGAAATTATATTAATTCCACGCAGTGGGTAACTCTGTTTCATGGTTCTATTTAGGTAAAATTATTATTTATGGATATGTTATATGCTAGATTGTGATATTTATGATAGAGCTACAGATATGTTGAAAATGCCCCATTAAATTGCAGAAGCTTCATTTTTTTTCCATTAATAAAGTCTTGTGGATCAATATGACCAAAGAATACTCAGCACAATGTGATATTGGGGTAAGAAATTTCACAATAGATGAATCAAGGAGAGCCAAACTGGTTATGGGGATCAGGAACTAAACAAATAGAACTCTGAAAGAATAATTGACTTTTTTTCATTCCAGTTACTCTGGTAGGGCAAGAGAGAATTGAAAATTAAATGCATATATTGACTAGGAAAAGATATCACTGTCTAGCCACAAGATTTTACCAAATAATTCAGGGAATACCTGTCACATGTGTGCTATAGGTTCAAAGACATTTACTAAGAATTCCAAGGTTCTATTACTTATCAGAGTACTGATCTTTGATTTACAATAGAAATTTTGCTTTGAATGAAAATTCCTGAGCAATTGCACTTGCCAGTTCCCTGCTGGGAACAATCAGGAAAAACCCAAAAATTTTGGCTTTCCATCTAACTGCTACTGGGAAAATTATCGACTTAAGGATGAACATGCTGGAAAAACTGAGGTTAAACAGATCCCTATAACTCCTTATATTTTAATTAGATACTACAGATTTGGGTCTTTGAAGTAATCTTTAATAGAAACATGATATCTGATTAAGGGATCATCCTATACTAGACACAAAGAAGCAAAACAAAGGATGAATGGCAGGTAGCTTTTTGAGAGCCCTGTGGGAGAAACAGAATGATTAAGAGTTATTTCATAACATCTTCACTTAACAGGTGGTATGCCTTGACTTATGGAGCTAAGCATTTTATTGCTAACATGTATGTATGTCATATTAACATATACATTTGGCATAGATAATACAACCATAATCCAAACTCAAAAATATAGTCGGCCTAAATAGGATTATCTTCCAAAGTGCTTGTCCCCCAACATATCTATTCTCTTCTATAATTTTACTTTCTTACTTGGTGTTTATATTCAATGTCATTGTTTTATCATCTCTATGGCAAAACTCCTCAGTCTATATCCTTAATCTAATATCATTCAGAATTTTAAACATAAATATATAACTGTCTAATGCATACCTCTATTTTTCTGTAATTGCTAGTACCTCAATTCAACCTGGCAAGAGGCAGATTCATCTTTTCCTTAAAATATGCATCTACCCATGCATTTTTTTCTGAATATTTCATTATTCTTATGTGCAGTCAGACAACACATAATTTTTGTACGTTGGCATCTATACCTTCAACAGATAATAGAAATGAACAGTGAGTTCAGAATAAAATTAAACAAAATGAAGGGAACTATTCTTCAGGGTATTCCAATACCCCTTTAATGACATGAACCTTCTCTCAGAAACGTTTCATCTTTTTTTTTTCTTTTTTTCCCCTTTGTTTACCTTTCTCAAAAGATCTTTAAAAACAAATATTACACAGGGGTTAATTGAGAGGAACATTGTGGCATGTTGCAAATAAAAAAACTTTAAAAATAAATAAAATAAATAATATAAGGAAAAATACCTGATTAAAAAAGAAAGAAGAAGATGGATTGGCCATGTGTTAACTAAGGGATGGATAATAGATGTATAGCCCAAATGTGCTATGACCACTGTTTTTATGTCAAGAGAATGAAAGGAAAATATACAGCACATTAGATAGGCCTCCATCAAGGCAAACAACATTTATTATGAGCTTTCTGTGTTCTAAGCATTGTGCTAAATAAACAATACAATTAGAATTTTTAAAGACAATTTTTGTGCTCAAAGATATTATATTCTAAGAGAGGAAAAGAATGCATAAAATAAACCTTATTAAAAAAGTCAAGGGCAGCGTTCCTATGGGAATATGATAGAGGGAGAAGATATGCTTGGGGTGGTGCTCTCCTTAAAATGGAACTTTCAGTGTGAACTAGTCTATCAGAGGAAAGTGGAAATATTTTCCAGTGAGAGAAAAGTGTAAGGTGAAAAGATCTACCAAAGTAAAAAGACTGCTGAGGCATAGGAGAGAATGGTCTTGTGATAAATTCATGGGAGGACATGCACAAAAGTTAACTGAGATGAGGAGGCATGGATGAGTTATAATTTGCAACACTAGAGGGAATATACATAATGACTAAAGTTATGGATCCATCTGAATATTAAAATGCATTAGATAAAAACCTAGTAATTACTTGGGATTTATTCTCCTTCATCTCTCACGTGCAATCAGCTTCTCAATTCTGTTAACTATACTATCTCATTAGTGATCAAAGTTTCACTTAAACCTTCCTTTCACTCATATTTTCATTACTTTAGTTAAGTCCATTATGAGTTCTCAGCAGCATTATTATAAAAGCCTCACACCAGTTTACCTACCTCTAAAATTTTTATTTCATCCTAATATAGTGACCAATTATCTTTCTAATTCACAATTTATATTATACTACTTCTCTGTTCAAAATCCTTACTTAAAGGGCTACCCATTATTTGATATATCTAAAAATCCATAAATTAAAAATTGTGATCGACCACAAATTTAGCCATTTTCAAACATCTTTTATTATTCTTTTATAAAGGGTATCTTCCAACCAATTTCATTATTGAAAATCTTAGACTTAATAATAATCTTTTTTTGCTATGTTTACTCATGCTATCCTTACAGCTAAAATAAAATTTCCACCATAGTTAACACTGTCCATTTTCATCATTGATAACATACAGACAAACACACACACACACACAATTTTGCTTTTAAGGGGAAAAAAGTTCTTATCCTTAAAAACTCTCTTGATGACAACTCCTACTAGCACTAAAAGGGATATATCACCCTTCTCCAATCCTTTCTAGAACTTTTTGTTTCTCCTACAGATTTAGCATAGTTTGATAAGTATTATAATGGGAACATGGCTAAGTGAATTGCATATTGGGTTTGGAGTTCAAAAGACGTGCCTTAAACGTCCCATCATTAAATTGATTTCTACAAGTTAGACATCGTGTTAAATTCTGGAGAAAAGCAAAAACAGTGCCTTCCTACAAGAAGCAAATGCTACCAATCCTCCAGAATCGTGCCTTTAACTTTTACAATTCCAAGCACTTAAATAATTTTTGTTAAATATCTTATTTCCAATTACACATTAATAACTGCACACATTCCTGCCTATGGACAGTAGAGAAAAAATAATGAAAAGTGTTATGAGCAAGTTTGTGGAGCACTTCACTGCTCTTATTCATTCTAATTTTGTAAAGTTAAAAAAACATGAATTTGTTTCATATTACTCAAGTTTTGTGATACGATTATTCCCCCAAAGCTTAGGATAAGTTGTTGTTTTTTTTTTAATAAAGCATATCATTTTCAAAACAGATGCATAGATAGGTTTTACCATTCACTTTTGCAAAGCCTTATGGTCCATTTTTTCCTCCCTCATTTTCCTCCATTCCTCTCCTATACAACAGGTAATCCAATATTTGTTAAACATGTGCAATTCTTCTGTACATATTTCTACTATTATACTACATAAGAAAAATCAAATCAAAAAGGAAAATAAAGAGAAAGAAAACAAAATACAAGCAAACAACAAAAAAAGCAAACAGAATTGGAAGGAACCTTGAAGGCCATGTCTAATTTACCCCCTATCCTATGTAGAAATACCTTATTCACCAATAGCATCCAACCTTGCTTGCATACTCCCAGGGAAAAAAAAGTGAAAATACTATGTTGTGATCCACAGTTGGTCCTCATAGACCTTTCTCTGGGTACAGATGTGTCTCCCCATCACAAGTCCATTGAAACAGGCCTGAATCATCTTGTTGAATAAAGCCACATTCATCAAAATTGCTCATTGTATAATCTTGTTGTTGCTCTATTCAGTGTTCTCTTGGTTCTACTCATTTCACTTAACATCAGTTCATATACATTTCTCTAGGCCTCTCTCAAATCATCCTACTGCTTGCTTATTATAGAACAAAAATATTCCATAACAGTCATTTACCATCACCTATTCAGCCACTATCCAACCAATGGCATCCACTCAGTCTCTAGTTCCCTGCATAGGGCAAAGTCTTTTGCATTCTAAAGTGATGTCAAAACCTTGCCAATTTCAAGATTTTCCTACAGAAGACTAACATTCCAATAATCTCTTTTTTGCTTTTCAGAGAGCAGTCAATGTCAAAAAGTTTACAGCAGTATAATATATAGTACCACAAAGTGAAACAGTGGAAGGTAAAATTTAGATTAAAAATATTTTAGTTTTAAGAATTTTGTTTGCTGTACAATATTAATGGTATTATAAATTTTATTCATTTTGAGAAGTGAATAATGTCTGAAATCAATGATTATGCTCATTCACTCATTTAAATGTTAGAGCAAAATGCCACAAAATTCTAGAAAATTAGCAGGGGCAAAATATTTTGCATATTAACAATTTGTTTTTGTGCATTGTGTTTTATGGGTCATTTCATAGTTGTTGTATTATGAAAATGCAATTGTTAGAATTAAAATTTTGATATAAAGAGTCATAAGCAGAAAAGTTTATTTTTAGTAATCTCTCATGAAATAGAACTTTTTGGTGGTTGTGATGATCTAACCCATTATTTCCCATAGGTTCAAATGATCTATATTGATGTTTTTATTTTGATTTATTTTTATTTCTCCTGAGATTTCCTAAAAAGATTATTGAACAGAAAGGGTTAATATGTACAATTAATTAAATAAAAATTCATTAAGTGTCCCCAGATGCTAAATACTATGATAGAAAAAGAGGGCACATAATAAGTGAAATAGTCTCTACTTCAAGAAAGTTCCATTTTATGTGGGAACAGAATTTGGACACTAGAAATACAATTATGAAACCAGATATTATCTCTTTCTCTTTTTTATATCATCACAATAAAGTTAAATTCCACTTATACCCTCTTAGTATATTCCTAAAAAAGATACAATTCTCAAGATTTAAACATATCTTCCCATAGAGGGAAGTAAGTTTTTTGAGTTTTTTGTTTTGTTTTGTTTTTAATTAAAGCTTTATTTTGAAAATATAATAGGTTTTGAAAAAATAATTGTTTTGAAAATACATAAGCATAGATATTTTCACCATTCAGCCTTAGAAAACCTTGTGTTCCAATTTTTTTCTTCCTTCCTTCCATCCATTCCCTCCTCTAGCTAGCAAATAATTCAGTATGAGTTAAACATGTGCAGTTTTTGTATACATATTTAAACTATTATGCTGCAGATGAAATATCATATCAAAAAGGAAAAAATGAGAAGAAAAACAAAATGCAAGTAAACAACAACAAAAGAAAAATACTATGTTGTTATCCACTCAGTCCCTACAGTTCTCTCTATGGGCACAAATGGCTCCCTTCACAATGCCATTAGAACTGCTCTGAATTTTTGTGCTGTTGAAGAGCCACATTTATCAGAATTGATCATTGCATAATCTTGCTGTTACTGTGCATAATGTTCTCCTGCTTCTACTAACTTCACTTAGCATCAGTTCATTTAAATCTCTCCAGGCCTCTCTGAAGTTACCCTGCTGATTGTTCCTTATAGAACAATAATATTCCATAACATACATGTACCATAATTTAATCAGCCATTCTTCAACTGATGAGTATTCAGTAAGTTTCCATTTGCTTGTCACTAAAAAGGGCTTCTACAAATTTTTTTTTGCATATGTGGGTCCTTTTCCCTTTTTTAATCATCTCTTTAGGGTACAAGCACACTAGAGATACTGTTGAATCAAAAGGTCTGCACATAAACTTTTTAACTTAAAAAA
>JAJPUD010034997.1:0-10539 GCA_023553655.1 Myrmecobius fasciatus | reverse complement strand
ATCCTTTAATGTGGAAGCTGACAGATCTTGTGTAATTCTAATTACAGTTCCTCAGTATTTGGACTGTTTTTTTCTAGCTGCTTGCAATATCCTTTCCTTGGTGCAATAGTCCTGAATTTTAGCCATGATATTCCTTGAGCTTTTAATTTTGCGGTCTTTTCTGGAGGTGATCGGTGAATTCTTTCAATGCCAACTTTGCCTTTTGATTCTAAAACATCAGGGCAATTTTCTTTCATGATTTCCTGAATGATAGCATCAAGGTTCTTTTTTTCATCATGGCTTTCAGGGAGTCCAACAATCCATAGATTGTCTCTCCTGGATCTGTTTTCCAAGTGAGTTGTTTTTCCTAGGAGATATTTCATATTTTCTTCTATTTTTTCATTTTTTTTGTTTTTGTTTGACTGATTCTTAAGTCTTATTGAGTCATTCACTTCTATTTGTTCAATTTTAATTTTTAAGGTATTATTTCCTTTAGTCATCTTTTTTAGCTCCTTTTGTTACGGGCCAATTGAATTTTTTGGTTCATTGCATTCTTTTTCCATTTTGCCAGTTTTATTTTTCAGTGAATTGTTGTTTTTTTCCAATTCAACAATTGTGTTTTTCAGTGAATTATTGTCTTTTTCCAATTCACCATTCTATTTTACAGTGAGTTTGTGACTTTTTGCATTTCAACAATTTTGTTTTCCAGTGAGTTGGTGATTTTTTCCATATCACTGTTATGTTTTTCAGTGACTTGGTGTCTTTTTCATATCTCTGTTGCAGGGCATTATATCCTTCTCCCACTGATCTCAATTTATTTCCCCATTCTTCTTCTAACTCTCTTTTTAGATTCTTTATGTAATCTTCCAGGTAAGCTTTCTAAAATGGCTACCAGTTCATGTCTGCCTTTGTGGCTTCCTCTGGGGTTGCATTCCTTTTAGGAACCTCAGAATCTGGGGTCTGCCCTTCTTTCTCTCCATAAAAGCTGTCTATGGTGAGAGCTCTCTTCTCCTTCTTGTTCATGGTTTTGATTTTGAGGTCTGACTCAAGGACAGGACCAGCAGCTGGTTCAATTTGCCCTGGGGAAGTTCGCAGAGTTGACTTCCACTGTGGGCCTGGTTGGGCTAGATCCGCACTAGGACCACACTTTCAGCTGTTCTCAATCCACCCTTTACCAAAGGCAGATCTGCCAAAGCACTTGCCCGCAAGCAGAGCAAAGTGGCCCAAGAGTCTCCCAGGAACTTCCTGGCTGCCTAAAATCTGCTGCTCTGTTTGCAGCCTTGGTCTCTTCCACCTCGCTTGCGCTCTGTAAGCAGCAAACGGCCAATCCCCTATCCGTTTGAAACTGACCTTCTCCAGAGTTCTTTCAAAGTACATTTTTGATAAAATTGCATTGTACTCCAAGTGTTTGATGGAATCCTCACTCCAGAACCAGGTTGGAGGCTTAATTTGTTCTGGATCTGAGGAGCTCATAGAGAATGATGTTTGCAGTTCACCATCTTGGTTCCGCTTTGCCTCTTATAATTTAATTCTAGGGTGATCTGGTCATTTTCAATATCTAACCAAGATAGACATACTTATGGATAATCTCTGTAGGATTTCCATACAACTATTAATCATTGTATGGATGTATATGTCTATATATAGATACACACATATTCATTTGTGTGTATGCAAAGACATACACTTGTGTTTCTATTTATTTATCTATATTTAGGTAAACAGAAAGGTCTCATTTTACTTAAATGGACTGTTCTATAGATCTTTAAATAAAGGTTTGTTTTTTTTAATAATAGCTTTTTATTTTAAAAACACATGCAAAGATAGTGTTCAGCATTTATTCTTGCAAAATCCTGTGTTCCAACTATTTGTTCCTACCTTCTCCACACCCCCTTTTCCTAGACAGCAAGCAATCCAGTAAATCTTAAATATAGGCAATTCTTCTATACATATTTCCACAGTTATCATGCTGCACAAGAAGAATCAGATCAAAAAGGAAAAGAAAATGAGAAAAAAAAGCAAGCAAACAACAACAAAAAAAGGTGCAAATACTACGTTATGGTCCACATTTATTATGCACATTTGGTTGTAAGACAATCGGAGCTGATTTCATCTCACAAGTCCATGAAATCAGCTCCGATTGTCTTACTGTTGAAAAGAATCAAGTCCATCAGAGTTAATCATCACATAATCTTGTTGCCCCTATATATAATGTTCTCTTGGTTCTACTCACATCATTTACCATTAGTTATAATATAAGTTTCTGCAGGGCTTTCTGAAATTATTCTTCTAATTGTTTCTTATGCAACAATAATATTCTATAACATACATGTACTATAATTTATTTTGCTGGTTCTCAGCTGTTGGGCATCCATACAGTTTCCAAGTCCTTGTCACTATAAAAAAGGGGTGCTAGAAACATTTTTGAGCATGTGGGCTCTTTTCCCTTTAAGTAAATATTTTATATAATGCAAATTTGGTTATGGACTTGGGAAAGGGATGGAGGGATGGAAGAAAGAGGATGGATACATAATCTGTGCCAGTGGGGGGAGAGGATAGGCACATAATTCAAAGACACATGGGGACTGGAAACAAAGAAGGAAGAACAGGAGGAGGAACATGTAGGGACCATGTCTACCCAACACTTATTAGAAATGGAACCTGTCTAGAACCAAAAGGAAGAACACAAAGGGGCAGACAGAGACACAAACAGGGAAACACTGGAGGCCTGCTAGAAAAGATGAATATAGTTTTCAAAAAAACCTTGAAAGACATACAAATTGATACAAAGTGAAATGAGCAGATCAAGATAAACATTGTATAAGTATCAGCAACATTATGTGATTGTCAAAATAAGAATTACTCACCCCTTCACAATACAGTAATCCAAGACAAATATAAAAGAACTCATGAAGGAAAATGCTATCCATATCCAAATAAAAATTGAGCATATTAATGTTTTATTTTCATTTTTTATTTATGATATTCTTCTTTCACAACTATGACTAATATGTTTTATATAACAGTACATGTATTACCTATATGAAAATGTCTACCACACTCAGAAGAGTGGAGAGGAAGAAAAAATTGGAACCCAAAATCTTGCAAAAATGAATGCTATAAATTGCCTTTATATGTAATAACAGAAAAAAGATACTTTTAAAAAGAAAAAAAATATTATCAAGTTCATTTTTCCCTTGATGGCTACAATATTTAGTGGTATTTCTTAAAGAAAATATGCAGGATGGACAGAAAAAGAATTCTTCTTTAGTATACTAGACCTTCTGGATCTCATTTTATCTTTTTGAACCATATTTTAGTAGTTATTTACTATCCTTCCCTAATCCTATCTTTACAAAAGCTAAATATATGTTTAAGTTGAAACACTGTATTGTGTAAAAAAAAGAAAAAAGAAACTACATAATGTTCTTCATACAGTTTCTCTAAATAAATGCTAGACTATGAACTACAATTATTTTCATTGGGATCACCTTGTAATTTTCATCATGAATGCTTCAATGCAAGACATGTCCGATGAAATGATGGTTTCATTTTTCACAGATGCACAACTAAATAAAACATGGATAAAACAATATTATTGACTATTTTTATTTCAAGGAGCAACTTTGATCCATTCTTTCATTTTGGCTTGTGATTTTTTTATGTTGCAAAATTGTCATGATAAAAACTATTCAATTTTATGAATATGTATGCCAACTTATTAGTCCTTTGTCAAAGATTATCTACCTGTGCTTTTAAGAATTAATATTTATAAAATATATGGAAATCATGTGACAGTATATTTATATGCATATGTCATTAAGATTCCATCTATATCCCTTTGAAATTATGATGTAATTAGTTAACAATCTAGAAACTATCTCTTTCTGAGTCTGCATGGGAATAACATACTGATATTCAATTGGCAGACTCTCATTGGAAAACAATTCCCAATATGACCAAGGCAGATTTAAACAAAAGAACTTAACTTCCATATAAAGATGATGCCATCTATAGCTAGTGTCACTCTTTTACTGATGTGGTGTCAGGTTCAAAGAAAGTGATTGAAGCATATGATTGGCATTTTTATTTGGGAAATTTGGCATGTGATATTGATGATAAGATATTAATCATTCATCAGGAAACCGCTGGGTATTAATTTAAAGACCAAATAAAGTTTGACTTTTATTTTTAATTCCCCAACCTTAGATGAACATAAAGTAACACCTTTTCTAGGAATGTCAACATAGACATGCTGTTCAAAAATGCCCCTGAGTTTTCTTTTGTTCTCTTACTAATTAGCAAGACTTAAAAAAAGTCCCCTGGCAGTCTTTAGAGCAAGTGATTTTTGAAAGCCATTTTGTCTCACAAGGTATCAAACAATTCAACTACCTCCCAGAAGTATTGCAACTCTATTGTCAAAATAATCAACTGATCATAGAAAAGCTGTCTGTTCCCTAAGAGAAGGTAGAAAAGAGAAATTGTGCTTTACAACTTTTAAGTATAATGTCACAGTCTTACCTAATTTGATGTTGTTTTCCAAACGCAAATGAACCACAGCACAATCATGAGATATCTTTACAAAAAAAAGTAGCTATTAAATCCATAATTACAGTAGCAAGAACATTTTTATTACAGATTTTTAATTCATTCAAATTTGTGGGAAAATGGTTCTTTTGGTTTGAAATATTCCAAACTGGTCTCAGCTTAGAAATGAACTTTCCTTTAAACATTAAGCAAAAAAACCTTGAGCTGTTTTTGCTTGCTCTACTGTTTCTCATAATTACATTTCTTGAATTGTCCTAGGATTTTCAGTTGATACATTAAATAATAATCCACTCTTTGCAGAAACTTATTTTACTCATATCTTAGAATTATGTCTCATAAATACATTTTCATATGCAATATATTGGTCAAGTATTTTTTCTTCTTTCTTGTTTTGATTTTGTAATTGTTAACTGAAAGTTTTCCTGTAAAAAGTAAAAAATTTAAATTGAGCAATTATTTTAGAGAAAGTACAAGAAAAATGAGTTTGAATGCACATAGTCATTTGAATAAATAAATAAAGTACATATTAAATATTACTATGTTACAATATTGTGTTTTGTGATGAAAGACAAAGACAAAATGAAAGCAGTTCACCTGAAAGATTTCAGTCGAAAATTTGGTGGAAAGGTCCTATGGTCTTGAAATTGTAGTAGTAAAACCTAGGCTAATACTTCTTTTTATTATGAATAAATGCTTAAAGATGTTTTTTTTCTTTATAGAAAACTTTGAAGAAGATATCATGATCCTTCTTCTAGACTATTTGAGCTGAAAAGTGCCTGAGTTCAAATCCATCAATTTGCTTAGATGAAGACTGAAGAAAAGACAGAAGTGACTTATTCACTTTCAAAATTTACTTAGTTACAGGTTAAAAGACTGAGTCCAATTTTTGCTGGCTCCCTTATTAATCTTTGCCAACATCATAATAATAAAGAGTCCTAATATCATGCATGATTCAGGAAACAAATTATCCAACAGCTAATAACTTTTCTAATTGCATTGTTTCTTAATATTTCTGCCCCTGTCTTAATTGATTATAAAAGTAGATTGCAAAATGACTGAAAAAGGATTCAGCTTAGTTAAATGTACGATTGTAATTTATCATAATCTTACTGGAAAAATTGATGCCTAGAATGAGCTTCTTTATATCTCTTTTTCATATTCTTTACCTTTTTCAAGGTTTAGCTCAGTTACCAAATTTTCTGAAAAATCTTTCCTGCTAGGGGCAGCTAGGTGGTGCAGTGGATAGAGCACCAGCCCTGAAGTCAGGAGGACCTGAGTTCAAATCTGGTCTCAGACACGTAACAGCTGTGTGACCCTGGGCAAGTCACTTAACCCCAATTGCCTCAGCAAAAAAAAAAAAAAATCTTTCCTACTTATTCAAGTTGTTAGTGTTTTCTGTTCCCCAAATTCCCCGAGTTTCTATAGTTTTATGTACATTATTTATCCCCAATGGAATGTGAGCTCCTCAAAGATTTGGGCTTTGAAATTCCATTTTGTCTTTATAACTCCCAACACAAGTATATAGTAGTTTTGCAATAAATGCTTGTTGTAATGAACTGAAACTAGGAATTCCATGTTCATTTTGTCAATATATGAAAAATGTATTTTCATAGTACATCAGAACAAATCTCACTCTATGTTTAAGTTAATGAATAAGTCTCCAAGAGGTATCAGATGCCCTGAGAGGTTACATGATTTCTGTGTCTCATTGTAAAATGTTTAATATGGATTTGCAGATAAAACTAAATTTATTAATCTTAGGTTCCCTTTTGCCCTTTCTCCCCATCCCCAAAAATTTCCAATGGTTTGTTGCAAAAAAAATAATTCAAAATACAGTGAAATTATCTTAGCTTCATCTCTTGACAAAATTTCTCAGAAAATTATGAACAGCAAAAAAATCAAGTTTTAAAGAGAGAAGAAAATCTTTGAGAGTAAACAATGTCATTTACCAGACAGCAATGAGGTAGTAAAAAGGAAAAAGTAAAGTAGATAGATTCACCAGGTGCCATTAATGGGAAGGAAGACACAGGAAAATTAGATCACTCATTAAGTGACTCATTGTGTTCAGTTGCTCATTATTATGTTCAGTTTAAGATAGTGACACCCTTCATTTGCAATCAGATTGCTACTGGTTGGCAAATACTAGCACTCTTCTAATCTTCTGTTCATGGAAGTCAAAATTTTTTTGTTTTTTTCGATCATACTCAACTTCCATTATGCATGGTTCCTTAGTTTGTCTCTTAGGCTGTGAAAACAAACAACAAAAACAAACAACAAAACTACACTTCTCATCAGTCTCCAAGTAGATGAGGGACTATTGTAATGTCAATAAATAATTGATAATCCCTTTTAGCCAGATATATGGAATAGCATAAATACACAGGATAGGCAAATATGAATATGTTGCATTCTATATAACTAGAGGAAGTATTCACAAGGAAATAACAAGTTCATAGATAGGTTGAGACACAATTACTTGGTTTATAGAAAAGTAGATCCATAGACTGCTGATTACATGCAAGTTATTATTTGTAAAATTATTCCTATGCCTATTCCTGTTGTTGCTGCTACTATTACTACTACCTAATTAAAAGGTATATGTTTTTTAAAATAAACAAATCAATTTAAGGTTTGTACAGCACCTTGCTTATAAGGTGTAAGAATATGAAAGTATGTACCAAAGTGTTCATTAGAATATTCTCTAATGGGAAGCAAACCATATAGTGTGAAATTACTGAATGAACCATAAATAGGCTGTCACCAAATTTTACTTCATATAAATCTAGTGTGAACCAAAGAGGATCAATGAAATGACATTTGTAACATGTTTGTTGCAGAGTTAGCCTTAATTCTGGAAATACCCTTTCATCTATATGAGAATAGTGATTACTTTTTATCTGTAGGAAATTTTAGACACTAGAAACACATAGTTTCTATTTTTCATGTTTGTTTTTTTGATCTCCCCCATTATTTTCATAATGTATTGATCTTGTTAAATAATACTTATGCAAAAAGTCTCTGAATAATGCCAAAATTAATCCTTTGGTCACTTAGGAGATTGAATCAAATAATTTTAGTTATCAGCCCATGATACTCTAATCCTATCATTCTGGAAATGAGAGATTTAATAACCGTGTTAATTTCTTTTCTTTCCCATTTCCATTACTGTAAATGTTGTGTGCTCATTTTAAATATGATTAGTGAAAAATAGACATTAAAATGAAGAGGAAAAGGAAATTTGTATTTACAGGACTTCTATTTGCATGTCTCATGCTTATTCAAGTGGTCAACATAATTCCAATTAGTTTAATGTTAAAACTTTACTAATAATAATTGTTCAAAGTTAGATAGCTCTTTAGAGCCTTAACAATCGTAAAGTGCTTTTAATATCTTCTCTCAATTGATAGTCATAATACCTCCATAATATAACTGATATTGCTATTCATTACAAACAAGGAATGATTGTAGAGCCCATATATCACTGAGGTGGTATTCAAATTGTGTCTTCATGCCTTCCAGGATTACTATCTCCATTACTTAAAAATGCTGATTGTTTTAAACACACACACACACACACACACACACACACAGAGCACAGTGTAGCACAAACAATTAAATAGAACAAAGCTATAAAATATTTATATTTTCCATTCTAATTGCATTCCATTAGAGTGTATATCCATTGTAATTTATTTAAAAATCATTGGTCCAGATTTACTGAATTCAAAAGAAGGACCTATGTTGTTCAACTTACAATATTCTTTTTGAATTATAAATTTTGCTTAATAGCATTGGCATGGTTTGTGAAATTTTGTGTAAGAGAAAAGGTTGCACTCGCAGATCTTAATGACAAGTACTCTTTGAACTTGCAAAATTCCTAAAACTTCCTGAGATCTATTAAAAAGCACGTTTAAAAATAACACTAGTCAGCAGCTTAGCAAAATTTAGGTTTAGCCTAGCTTCTTACACTACACAGAAATATACACTCGAATGGTTACATGATAGGAATATGAAAAGATAGGAGTATAAAAAATGAATTTTTTTAAAGGATAGCATGAGGTAGTGAATTTCATAAATTAGGAGGGGCATTGGATGGGGGAAAAATAAGGAAGTACAGGATAAAGGAGATCATTAAAAATAAAATTTTAGCTTTTATTTAATTGTATAAATTTCCTGATGATATATATATATATACATATATATATTAACATTTTAATATAAATTTTTTTGAAATATATTAGGGAAGAAAAATTAGACAAAAGGAAAAAACATGATTAAAACAAAACAGGAAAAAATATCATAAACTATAGAGCAATTTCCCTAATGAATATTGATGCCAAAATTTTAGATAAAATATTAGCAATGAGATTTCAGAAAGTCATCCCCAAAATAATACAATCTGACCAAGTACGATTTATACCAGGAATACAGGGATAGTTCAATATTAGGAAAATTATCAGAATAATCAATTATATTATAACCAAACTAACAAAAATTATATGATTATCCCAATAGATGCAGAAAAAGCATTTGATAAAATCCAACACACATTCCTATTAAAAAAATAGAGAGTATAGGTATAAATGGGCTTTTCATTAAAATCATTAGTAGTATTTGCTTAAAACCTTCAGCAAGCATCATATGTCATAGAGACAAACTAGAACCATTCCCAATAAGATCAGGAGTGAAACAAGGCTGCCCACTGTCAGCATTATTATTTATTGTTGTATTAAAAATGTTAATTTTGGCAGTAAGAGAAGAAAAAGAGATAAAAGGAATTAGAGTAGGTAATTAGGAAACCAAATTATGACTCTTTGCAGATGACATGATTGTATACTTAGAGAACCCTAGAGACTCAACTAAAAAGCTACTGGAAAAAATTCACAACTTTAGTAAAGTTGCAGGATTCAAAATAAATCCACATAAATCATCAGCACTTTTATATATTACCAACAAAATTCAGCAGCAAGAGATACAAAAAGAAATTCCATTCCAAATAACAGATGATAGGATAAAATATTTGGGAATCTATCTGCCAAGGAAAAGTCAGGAACTATATGAACTAAACTACAAAACACTTTCCACACAAATAAGATCAGACCTAGTCAATTGGAAAAAATATTAAGTGCTCATGAGTAGGCCGAGCAAATATAATAAAAATTGCAATACTACCAAAACTAATTTACTTATTTAGTGTCATACCAATCAAACTCCCAAGAAATTATTTTACAGATCTAGAAAAAATAGTAGCAAAGTTCATTTGGAAGAACAAAAGGTCAGGAATTTCAAGGGAATTAATGAATAAAAGGCGGATGAATGTGACCTTGCTATACCAGATCTAAAACTATATTATAAAGCAGCAGTCATCAAAACCATTTGGTACTGGCTGAGAAATAGACCAGTCAATCAGTGGCACAGGATAGGATATCAGGACAATCTAGGTAATAACTTGAGCAATTTAGTGTTTGACAAACCCAAAGACCCCAGCTTTTGGAATAAGTACTCACTATTCCACAAAACCTGCTGGGAAAATTGGAAACTAGTGTGGAAGAAATTAGGGCTTGACCCATACCTAACAGCACATACCAAAATAAGATCTAAATGGGTTCATGATTTGGATATAAAGAGTGATATTATAAGTAAATCAGAGGAACATAGTATAGTTTACCTCTCAGACCTGTGGAAATGGAATCAATTTATGTCCAAAGAAGATCTGGAACTCCTAACTGAACACCAGATGGATAATTTTGATTATATTAAGTTAAAAAGTTTCTGTACAAATAAAACTAATGCAGACAAGATTAGGAGGGAAGCATCAACTTGGGAAATCATCTTTACAATTAATGGTTCTGATAAAGGCCTCATTTCTAAAATATATACAGAATTGTCTCATATATATAAGAATTCAAGCCACTCTTCAATAGATAAGTGGTCAAGAGATATGAACAGACAATTTTCAGATGATGAAATTAACACCATCTCTAGTCATATGAAAAGTTGCTCCAAATCACT
>JAJPUD010034995.1:0-10540 GCA_023553655.1 Myrmecobius fasciatus | reverse complement strand
TTCAATATTAGGAAAACTATCAGCATAATTAATTATATTAATAACCAAATTAACAAAAACCATATGATTATCTCAATAGATGCAGAAAAAGCCTTTGACAAAATCCAACACCCTTTCCTATTAAAAACACTAGAGAGTATAGGAATAAATGGGCTTTTCCTTAAAATGATCAGTAGCATCTATTTAAAACCATCAGCAAGCATCATATGTAATGGAGACAAACTAAAACCATTCCCAATAAGATCAGGAGTGAAACAAGGCTGCCCACTGTCACCATTACTATTTAATATTGTATTAGAAATGTTAGCTTTAGCAATAAGAGAAGAAAAAGAGATAAAAGGAATCAGAGTAGGTAATGAAGAAACCAAATTATCACTCTTTGCAGATGACATGATGGTATACTTAGAGAACCCTAGAGATTCAACTAAAAAACTACTAGAAACAATTCACAACTTTGGCAAAGTTGCAGGATTCAAAATTAATCCACATAAATCATCAGCATTTTTATATATTACCAACAAAGTTCAGCAGCAGGAGATACAAAAAGAAATTCCATTCCAAATAGCAGATGATAGGATAAAATATTTGGGAATCTATCTGCCAAGGAAAAGTCAGAAACTATACGAACTAAATTACAAAACACTTTCCACACAAATAAAATCAGACCTAATCAATTGGAAAAATATTAAGTGCTCATGGGTAGGCAGAGCGAACATAATAAAAATGACAATACTACCCAAACTAATCTACTTATTTAGTGCCATACCAATCAAACTCCCAAGAAATTATTTTACAGATCTAGAAAAAATAGTAGCAAAGTTCATTTGGAAGAACAAAAGGTCAAGGATTTCAAGGGGATTAATGAAAAAAAAGGCAGATGAAGGTGGCCTTGCTGTACCAGATCTAAAACTATATTATAAAGCAGCGGTCATCAAAACCGTTTGGTACTGGCTAAGAAATAGAGCAGTCGATCAGTGGCATAGGATAGGATATCAGGACAATTTAGGCAATAACCTTAACAATTTAGTATTCGATAAACCCAAAGAACACAGCTTTTGGGATAAATACTCACTATTTGGCAAAAACTGCTGGGAAAATTGGAAACTAGTGTGGAAGAAATTAGGGCTTGATCCATACCTAACACCACATACCAAGATAAGATCTAAATGGGTTCATGATTTAGATATAAAGAGGGACTTTGTAAGCAAGTTAGAGGAACGTAATATAATTTATCTCTCAGACCTGTGGAGAGGGAATAAATTTATGTCCAAAGAAGACCTGGAACTCCTAATTGAACACCAGATGGATAATTTTGATTATTTTAAGTTAAAAAGTTTCTGTACAAACAAAACAAATGCAGACAAGATTAGGAGGGAAGCATCAAATTGGGAAATCATCTTTACATTCACTGGTTCTGATAAAGGCCTCATTTCTAAAATTTATAGAGAATTGTCTCAAATATATAAGAATTCAAGCCACTCTTCAATAGATAAGTGGTCAAGGGATATGAACAGACAATTTTCAGATGATGAAATTAAAACCATCTCTAGTCATATGAAAAGTTGCTCCAAATCACTATTGATCAGAGAAATGCAAATTAAGACAACTCTGAGATACCACTACACACCTGTCAGATTGGCTAAAATGACAGGAAAAGATAACGATGAATGTTGGAGGGGATGTGGGAGGGCTGGGACACTAATACATTGTTGGTGGAACTGTGAACGGATCCAACCATTCTGGAGAGCAATTTGGAGCTATGCTCAAAAAGTTGTCAAACTGTGCATACCCTTTGACCCAGCAGTGTTTCTACTGGGCCTATATCCCAAAGAGATCTTAGAGGAGGGAAAGGGCCCCACATGTGCAAGAATGTTTGTGGCGGCCCTTTTTGTGGTGGCTAGAAACTGGAAACTGAAGGGATGCCCATCAATTGGAGAGTGGCTGAATAAATTATGGTATATGAATGTTATGGAATATTATTGCTCTGTAATAAATGACCAGCAGGACGATTTCAGAGAGGCCTGGAGAGACTTGCATGAACTGATGCTGAGTGAAACGAGCAGAACCAGGAGATCATCATACACAGCAACAACAGTATTACATGATGATCAATTCTGATGGACATGGCTCTCTGCAACAAAGAATTGTCTCAAACCAGTTCCAGTTGTTCACTGAAGAAAACCATATACACCCAGAGAGAGGGAAATGAAATATGGACTACAACATAACATCTTCATGATCTCTACTGACATTTGTTTGCATTGTGTTGCCTTTCTCTGATTCTTTTTTTTTCTTGTAGATAGGATTTTTCTTGCATAACTTCTCAAGCATTTCAACATTATTAGCATGTAGTGGACTTCCTGCCATCTAGGGGAGGGGAGGGGACTGGGGGTAAAATTTGTAATGGAAAGCTTTGTAAAGATCAATGAACTACCCATACATATGTTATACAAATAAAAAGCTTTAAAAAAATTAATTTTATTTAAAAAAATATTATGAAAATACTCCCTTGGTTCTAAAGAAGAGATGGGACATTTTTTTTCATGCTTCTTTGGTGATGTGTGGGATTATGGACATATTTTTTTCTCTAGAATATTGGTTAGCTTTGCTAAAGTACTTTTCCTTATGATATGTAATGTCTTTGCTATAAGATATGTCTCTTTAAAAGGAAGATGAGAGAGAAAAACATTGGAAAATATAGGTGATGTAAAATTAAGATATCAATGCAATCTTTTTTTTTAAAGTCCTCCTGGAATTCTATCTAGCTATATTCTCTCTAAATTTTTTTCTTGCAAGTCATATAGAATACTATGATGAGAGTCAATAGAAAAGTAATATTTAGTTTTCTGAACTTTATAGCATACTTTTTAAAGAATGTATTTGTAGAAAAGGCCATATCAATGTCAGAGAATAGAAAGGGGTATGCAAGAAATATTACAAAGGTAGACAATGACAGGACTCAATAAGTGATTGGATATGAGGGAGTGAAAGAGAGTGAGAAGTCAACAAAGTCACCTAGATTGAGTCTAAATAACTTGGAAGATAATGGTGACAATAATATTAAATTTAAGAAGGGGAAGAGCTTGGGAAGAAAGATAATGAGGTCAATTTGGGACATGTTAAGTTTAAGTCATTTACAGGATAGTCACTTCAAGATGTCTAATAAGCAATTGGAAATATGATACTGTAAGTTATGGGAGAGATTAGAGCTGCAATAATAGATCTGAGAATCAACAGCTTAGAGATGATGATTGAATTAATGGGAAGGCATTCATAAAGAGTAAGAGCCAGTCTAGACTATCCAGAAGCTAAGGAATAAAGACAAATAGCTTGGAAACTGGAAAAAAGTAGTTGTGGAAACATCAAAGTTGTTGAGCTGTCAGTAGGGAATAGAAATGATAAGAGTATTCCCCCATTGCCAAATTTCCTTATGATGCTTCAGAAGCAATGGCATGGTGATTTTTCTGTATAGCAAGATGGTGCTCTTTGTTGGAGGATATATATGCTTTGTGGGCAATCGTAATACAGATTGTAATATATTCTTACCATGTGATGTTTCATTCTTCTATGTATATTTATCCATATATATATATATGGATATATATATATGCTGATATGTTAATATTCTACCTACTGATGTTTTACATGCCCATATTATGCTTCTAAATATTTAATTTCTGCATGTAACCATGGTGTTTGGTGCTATGGTATACTATTTTTTGAGAATTCTGTTTCAGATCTACAATGAGCAATATACTCAGAGATGTCATTAATTAGATGCTATGCAATATATTTTTTCATATCTTTATTCTTACTGAATTCAATTATTTATTTGAATGCCATCTAAGTAATTGATCTTAATGTGTCCTATATTGCATAAGTTATGTTGATTACACATGATCATACTATATGCTAATTTATGATGCTTATAACATTTTAACTTTAATGAAATTTGAAGTTGTTTGCCAGTGTTTTCATCCCTAGGAGATGATTAACAAGAAATCTAGTTATAATCAATATTTGGAGTGAGACATAATCAAGGCTATTTCTGACAATGCTTCCATATGAATTTTTTATGGGTTTATAGACTTGGTGGGGATGACACAGGATAAACACAGGATAAATTGCCTATACATGCTTGAATATGAAAGGCACAGATTTAATGAAACACAATTGGGAAAGCACCTGTTCATTTGTTGTTGTCATCATTAGATTTGTGACCATCAGGTGGTATCCTGTGGGTGTTAGCATTTGGGGCTATTAGAAGTGACCTTTTTCAGTATTGTTGTTGTAGAAACACAAAGGGCCATAATCTAGACCCTTGAGAATTCCCAATGTCCAGAGTGAAGTTCTTGCACTCTGGAGAAATAGTCCTAAGTTCTTTTTACCCATGCAGATGCAACCATGACATTCACTGAAGCTAATATCCCACTCTAATATTGTCATGAGTTTCTGCCTGTGTCTATTCCAGATATCTTCTGCACCATGGTGAAGAGATTCATAGGTAAGAAATGGATTTCACCTCAAAATGGTTTTCTGCCTTGGAAGGGAC
Organism: Myrmecobius fasciatus; assembly: GCA_023553655.1. Lineage (NCBI taxonomy): Eukaryota > Metazoa > Chordata > Mammalia > Dasyuromorphia > Myrmecobiidae > Myrmecobius > Myrmecobius fasciatus. The sequence goes on along the minus strand of JAJPUD010034995.1, from coordinate 5,988 downwards.
TGGAATCAGAGACTGAATGGCATTTGCAGTTCATGTTATGTACTATTATTGCTTTTGGTTTTACTCAACATATATTAGTCTAAATAAAGTGTGTAATTAGGGTGATTCTCAACAAAGGTGAATGAACAAAGCAATATTAAATAATAGTAAAAGAAGGACATAAACAAGTATCTGGGATCCAAACCAAAGACTGACAAATTCTTCTAGATGAGAAGCCATGATATAATGTTATGAGTGGCAGAACGGGGTAGAGTACTGGATGACTGACAGTATTATCTCCTGGGGTTCTGATTGTTTATATGACCCAGACTGTAATATTTATCACACATTTGTTCGGCATACCTGAAATAGATTTCTTTTGTTCTGTCTCATAAGATACTGCCAATCATTTTACTTTGGACAATCTTGTTTTTTAAATCACTTGTGCACACAGGGAGACATTTTAAAACCAGAATTATTTATTTTTCAGTTAATCAATAAATCCACCCAGTTCAAATTTGTACTCTGTGATTAAAACCAAAGACTCAACCAGTAATACATTCAGTAGGATCTTGGATTTTATGAAACTTTTAATTAGTTTAATATCTGTAAAGATGTAGTCTACTATAGAAAATAGTTTTTAAAACTTGTTTTTTTTTCTCTAAAAACTTGGTTCATTTCTCATATTTTTTTTCTTCTCATTTTAACGGATATTCTCAATATGTGTGGGTTAACTCATAAATATTTGATTAAGATGAGAAAATATGCATATTAGTCAATAGTACTGATGTTGTCTAGATCAACATTTTTCAACAAGAAAGTCTATGATTTCCTCTCCACACTCCTCCATACCCACATTTTCTTGTTATCTTCCCTGGATATTTTCAAAAATAATCTCTTAGTGCTTTGAAGATCACATTTTATATAGTTGGGGGCCATCTGCAATCATCCTGATCTATAACTTGCCACTGGACTCATGTCTTTAGAAGAGAGAGGGAGGCTGCTGATTTTGCATAGCCCTCTCTCACTTAAATCCAATTCACTTGCAAATGATGACATCTCCTTCCTGATACCTTGGTCTTAAGAATGAAGGACAAACAACAATGTATTTATTTAACTCAAATGTCTTCAGTATTTACTTAATAAGGCCCAGTTGCTCCTCTTGACTTTGTCTTCTTTTTATAATGTAAATATAAATATTAATGTGATTTGGGTTTTCTAATAGCATATTTATTATCCTATTGGATAAAGATCTTACATCTAGAGTAGCTATTGTCAAATTAATGTTTATAGATTGTCTGAAAATATTGTGATTTTTAGTGTTTTACCTCTTTTTACAACTGCCTTGCCAAAGTAGAAGGCAGCTGTGAGGTTTTAAATTATTCTTTACTTAATGGATATTCATAGTGACTCTCCACTTAGGTGAATCTCTAATTAAGAAGGTAAGTACTTGGATAACCAATTGAGATCTTCCCTGGAAACTGCCTGAGCTGATATACAATTGCCTTATCCTCCATGAAATCATTTGATCTACAAAGAGGTATCAAAATAGAATGATATAGAACATGCTTTTTTTTATAAAGCTTTTTATTTGCAAAACATATGAGTGACCTTTCAACATTGACCTTTGCAAAAAAAAAAAAAACTTTTTTTTCCCAAGCTTTTCCTTTCCCTCCCCCCGCCCCCTACCCCTAGATGACAGGTAATCTAATACATGCTAGATAGGATAAATTATATGACAAATACAATACATGTATACATATCTATACAGTTATCTTACTGCACAAGAAACATCAGATCTAGAAAAAGAAGAAGAAAAAAAAACAACCTAAGAAGGAAAACAGAATGCATGGAAATATTCACAGAAAGCGTTAAAATGCTGTGTTGTGGTTCACTCTCAGTTCCCACAGGCCTCTCTCTGGATGTATATGACTATCTTCATCGCAGCACAACTGGTTTGAATCACATCATTGTTGAAGAGAACCATGTCCATCAAAATTGATCATCGTATAGTCTTGTTGCTCTGTATAATGTTCTCCTGGTTCTGCTGATTTCACTCAGCATCAGTAGAACATGCTTGATCATCACTTTTAATTATTTCAGTTATGATTTGTTAGATCTGCTAGGTAGATTTTTTAGGCCAGAGGTTCTTAATCTGTAGTTTATAGATCCCCAAGTGATCTATGGATAATTTTCAGGAATTTGTGAGATTGGTTGTGGAAAAATTACATTTTAATTTTCACTAACTTTTGGTGTCCTTTTTAATACAGTGAATTTCATTTTATGTGTTTTTTATTTGTATTTTCAGACATTAGTCTGAAGTATTTGACACTGTTGACTCCCTAGAAAGAGCCAGGTGGCATAATAAATAGAGTGCTATAGATAAGAAGACCTGAGTTCCAATTTTGCCTTAGATTCTTACTAGCTATATAACTCAGGGCAAATTACTTAATAACTATAAAATGTTACTTTTCTCATCTGCAAAATAAGAACAATAATAGTACCTACATCTTAGAGTTATTGTAAGATTCAAATGAAATACTTTGTTTAAAGTACTTTAAAATTATTGAAGTGCTGTATGAATATTATCATCACTAGAATTATTATTACCATTATTCCAATTAAGCACTCTTTCCTGAAAAATGTCTGTCCTAAGTCATGACATTGTGCTCTTTTGGTTCTGTTCCTATCTATCTGATTAAACATTTTTAAATCTTCTTTGTGTTGTATTAGCTCCCTGGATCCATCCTGGATCTTAACTTCTTTCTATCTCTCTTTGTCTCTCTGTGTTTTTGTCTTAATCTTTCTCTGTCTCTCTCCTTTCTTAGTGACTTCATTGGCTCCCATGGATTCAACTGGCATGCCTATACATACAGATACACATATGTTTGTATATATACATGTGTGAATAGATAAACAGATACATAGATACATATGTAATCTGAGAGTTAGAGCTTACTCTTAAATTTTAAATATATATTGCCAAATTTTAGACATTTCCAACCATATTTTTCATAGATATTTTAAACTCAACATCTTCAAAAAACAAATTTAAAAACACTAAACATATGCAAAAATGAAAATCAAAGATTAGATAAACAAAATTTTTTAAATTGATTGGATTTGTGAAATTATGCTTTTCCCCCAAACTATCAGCTAACTTCATATCTTTAAAATAGGAAAAGCAAATGACTAAAATCAAAATGACAAAAGAGAATTTATAGAAAATAAAAAGGAAATATAGGAATTCTTGGAACTTTAAATACAAGCATTATGTAAATAAAACTGAAAATTTAAATGAAATAGATGATTATTTACAAAACCAAAAGATACTCAGATTAAGAGAATAAAAAATAGAACATCTAAAACACCCAAGCTCAGAAACGGAAACTGAACAAGGCCAAAATGAACTCCCAAAGGAAATAACATTCAAATCCACCATAGTATGACTCAGTACTATAAAACAGTGGTTAGTAAAGGCCAAACCCAGCCTTCCACCTGTTTTTGTACAGACCACAAGCTAACAATGATTTTTTTCATTTTAAAATATGACTGCAAAAATGTAAGAAACATTCTTAGGTTGTGAGCCATGTAAAAACAGGAGGTTGACTGATCTCTGCTATAAAACATTCAAAAATAATTCTCATGCCATACAAATTTTTTTTGCATGATTAGAGAAAGAGAACATCTTAACAAACATTTTTTTGAAGCAAATACAGACCTAATAACCAAACCTGCCAAAGATAAAGCATAGAAAGAAAGCAATAGGCCAATCTCACTGATGATATTGATGCCAAAAAAATGGAAAATATATTACAAAATATATGGTATTCAAGTATATTTTGATTTGAAATTGCTTTCTTTCATTTATTCTTTTTTATTTTATTAAAGCTTTGTATTTACAAAACATATGCATGGATAATTTTTCAACATTGATCCTTTCAAAACCTTCTGTTCCAAATTTTCCCTTCCTTCCCCACCCCCTTCCCTAGATGGCTGGTACTCCAATCATTAAATATGTTGAAACATATGTTAAATTCAATATATGCATACATATTTATACAGTTATCTTGCTGCACAAGAAAAATCAGATCTAGAAAAAGAAAAAAACTGAGAAAGAAAAAATGCAAGTAAACAACTATAGAAAAAGTGAAAATGCTATGTTGTGATCCACACTCAGTTCCCACATTCCTCTATCTGGGTAGATAAGGCTCTCTTCATCACTGAACAATTGGAACTGGTTTGAATCATCTCATTGTTGAAGAGATCCATGTCCATCAGAACTGATCATCATATAGTTTTATTGTTGTCATGTATGATGATCTCCTGGTTCTGCTCATTTCATTTAGCATCAGTTCTTGTTAGTCTCTCCAGTCCTCTCTGAAAATATTCCTATTGATCATTTATGACAGAGCAATAATATTCCATAACATTCATATACCACAATTTATTCAGCCATTCTCCAACTGATGGGCATCCATCCAGTTTAAAGTTTCTTGCCACTACAAAAAGGGCTGCCACAAACATTTTTGCACATGTGGGTCCCTTTCCCTCCTCTAAGATCTCTTTGGGATATAGGCCCAGTAGAAACACTGCTGGGTCAAAGGGTATGCACAGTTTGATAACTTTTTGAGCATAGTTCCAAATTGCTCTCCAGAATGGTTGGATCTGGTCACAGTTCTACCAGCAATGTATCAGTGTCCCAGTTTTCCCACATCTCCAACATTTGCCATTATCTTTTCCTGTCATCTTAACCAATCTGAGAGATGTGTAGTGGTACCTCAGAGTTGTCTTAATTTCCTTTTCTCTGATCAATAGTGATTTGGCCTCTCCTTTATTCTTGCATGGTATCAAAAATGCCACCTTACCTTTATCCACATCCTCCAGATAGCTATCTTCTTGCTAGTAGGCTGTCAAGTTATCTCTATCAAATTAATTCATAATAGTTTCAAGTCAATTGTCTTATGTAGAGCCTGAAGTCTAAATGCTTCCTATCTTAGCTGAGGATTCACTTTGAATCATATTTTCAAGGAAAAATAAAAGAAAACATGTTTTCATTAAATTTTTTCAGTATCCTCATCACAGTGGTATGCACAAGCACTTCATATTTATAATGGTGAGTTGTCCATAAGAAGTGGCATAAGAGAAAGTCAATTAAGGTCCATCATGTAATAAAAGCTCAAAATAATAGAGATATTCTAATTGATGCTCTGTAATACATGAAATGCAAAAAGACCAAAAAGGCCTCTACTATTTTATTGGGAGAAGGAGAGAAAATACTTTTTGGAAGCTCTATGAGGAAACATGGACAAATATAGCATATGTTAAGAAAGTCTGAATGATTTGTGATGTTCACTAATTGAAGAATGTTGACATTGATAAGATCACAGCTCTATTAAGGTACCAAATGCATGTATGAATTATTAGGCTTATAATATCTGACCAATCAACTACCTGCCCATTACTGTCATTGTATAATCAACTACTGCCAGATTTCAAGATGGCAAGTTTGTAACTAAATGTGAAAAAATTAAATATTCCAATTATAATCAGATTTATTAATGAGGCATTTACTACTTATATAACTTTAACAAGTCATTTAGCCAATTCAGTGCTTATTATACTATCTGTAAAAGAGGGTTGATAATACTCGTGCTACTTAATGACAATAATGGCTGGCATCACATAGCATGCAAAGAGTTCTTTTTTTTTTTTTAAGCTTTTTATTTGTATAACATATGTATGGGTAGTTCCCCAACCTTGATCTTTACAAAGCTTTCCAATACAAATTTTACCCCCAGTCCCCTCCCCTCCCCCAGATGGCAGGAAGTCCACTACATGTTAATAATGTTGAAATGCTTGAGAAGTTATGCAAGAAAAATCCTATCTACAAGAAAAAAAAAGAATCAGAGAAAGGCAACACAATGCAAGCAAATGTCAATAGAGATCATGAAAATGTTACGTTGTGATCCATATTTCATGTCCCTCTTTCTGGGTGTATATGGTTTT
>JAJPUD010034994.1:0-10540 GCA_023553655.1 Myrmecobius fasciatus | reverse complement strand
GCAAAGTTGCAGGATTCAAAATTAATCCACATAAATCATCAGCATTTTTATATATTACCAACAAAGTTCAGCAGCAGGAGATACAAAAAGAAATTCCATTCCAAATAGCAGATGATAGGATAAAATATTTGGGAATCTATCTGCCAAGGAAAAGTCAGAAACTATACGAACTAAATTACAAAACACTTTCCACACAAATAAAATCAGACCTAATCAATTGGAAAAATATTAAGTGCTCATGGGTAGGCAGAGCGAACATAATAAAAATGACAATACTACCCAAACTAATCTACTTATTTAGTGCCATACCAATCAAACTCCCAAGAAATTATTTTACAGATCTAGAAAAAATAGTAGCAAAGTTCATTTGGAAGAACAAAAGGTCAAGAATTTCAAGGGGATTAATGAAAAAAAAGGCAGATGAAGGTGGCCTTGCTGTACCAGATCTAAAATTATATTATAAAGCAGCAGTCATCAAAACCGTTTAGTACTGGATAAGAAATAGAGCAGTGGATCAGTGGCACAGGATAGGTTATCAGGACAATCTAGGCATTAACCTTAACAATCTAGTGTTCGATAAACCCAAAGACCACAGCTTTTGGGATAAATACTCTCTATTTGGCAAAAACTGCTGGGAAAATTGGAAACTAGTGTGGAAGAAATTAGGGCTTGACCCATACCTAACACCACATACCAAGATAAGATCTAAATGGGTTCATGATCTAGATATAAAGAGGGACTTTGTAAGCAAGTTAGAGGAACGTAATATAGTTTATCTCTCAGACCTGTGGAGGTGGAACAAATTTATGTCCAAAGAAGACTTGGAACTCCTAATTGAACACCAGATGGATAATTTTGATTATCTTAAGTTAAAAAGTTTCTGTACAAACAAAACAAATGCAGACAAGATTAGGAGGGAAGCATCTAATTGGGAAATCATCTTTACATTATATGGTTCTGATAAAGGCCTCATTTCTAAAATATATAGAGAATTGTCTCATATATATAAGAATTCAAGCCACTCTTCAATAGATAAGTGGTCAAGGGATATGAACAGACAATTTTCAGATGATGAAATTAAAACCATCTCTAGTCATATGAAAAGTTGCTCCAAATCACTATTAATCAGAGAAATGCAAATTAAGACAACTCTGAGATACCACTACACACCTGTCAGATTGGCTAAAATGACAGGAAAAGATAACGATGAATGTTGGAGGGGATGTGGGAGGGCTGGGACACTAATACATTGTTGGTGGAACTGTGAACGGATCCAACCATTCTGGAGAGCAATTTGGAGCTATGCTCAAAAAGTTGTCAAACTGTGCATACCCTTTGACCCAGCAGTGTTTCTACTGGGCCTATATCCCAAAGAGATCTTAGAGGAGGGAAAGGGACCCCCATGTGCAAGAATATTTGTGGCAGCCCTTTTTGTAGTGGCTAGAAACTGGAAACTGAAGGGATGCCCATCAATTGGAGAGTGGCTGAATAAATTATGGTATATGAATGTTATGGAATATTATTGTTCTGTAAGAAACGACCAGCAGGACGATTTCAGAGAGGCCTGGAGAGACTTGCATGAACTGATGCTGAGTGAAACGAGCAGAACCAGGAGATCATCATGCACAGCAACAACAGTATTACATGATGATCAATTCTGATGGACATGGCTCTCTGCAATAAAGAATTGTCTCAAACCAGTTCCAGTTGTTCACTGAAGAAAACCATATACACCCAGAAAGAGGGACATGAAATATGGACCACAACATAACATTTTCATGATCTCTATTGTCATTTGCTTGCATTGTGTTGCCTTTCTCTGATTCTTTTTTTTCTTGTAGATAGGATTTTTCTTGCATAACATCTCAAGCATTTCAATATTATTAATATGTAGTGGACTTCCTGCCATCTAGGGGAGGGGAGGGGACTGGGGGTAAAATTTGTATTGGAAAGGTTTGTAAAGATCAAGGTTGGGGAACTACCCATACATATGTTATACAAATAAAAAGCTAAAAAAAAAAAAAAAATTTAGAAAAAAAATCAACACAAAAAAGAAATAAGAATCCCTGTACCTGAACTCTGCTTCTGAGGCTGACTCACTTTTTGGCCCGTCTGAACATCCTTTTCCACTTTTGCAAAATGGGGAAGAAAAAAGATTTGCACTATTAGTGTGGATTATCAAATTCAGTTATGTATCTATAGTACATTAGAATCCTTAAAGCCGACATCAATATCAGTTAAATAAGATCGGCACTTAATTATTTCTTAATTGTTCCCAGTACAGTCGTCTCTCTTCTTCTCTTGACCTTAAGCTCCATGTAAGCCCCTAAAGGATGGAGTTCTTTCAAGCCTTGTACAGTTCTTCATTTTTGGCCTGCTACTACTTGTCCTTCATTTTGGCTTATTTGTGTTGTTTTAAACTATTTTATGTTTTGTTTTTTAAGAAGCTTTGACACTGTTCTCCTTTCAGGAACTGCATGATAAGGTATCAGGTTTATTTTCCTGATATTTGTCTTTTCCTGCCTGGATGAAAGATGAAGGCCATTTTCTTAAAATTGTAATGGCCATGTTAATCCACCAGTACTCAGAAGTACCTATTTATAAGGGTCATGGATTTATGGAAATGTCCAGATGAGAATGGTGATGATAACATAATAGCAACAATTCATAATGTAGCTGTTATAGGTACTCCAACCCTCATCCCATTTTCCACTATATTTAACGTGCTATAATGTAGACCTGTGGCAGCATCAGTTAACTTTGCCCCCAGGAGGTTTGATGTGAAACTAGCTGTGGATCCTGTAGTCAAGAACATTATATAAGCAACTTCAGGCATTTAAGGATGAGATTCGGAGATCCACAGGGAATCAGTCAATTGCTTTTTCCTCCTTCCTCTCTAGAATTTGTTTGACGTGGCCTGTCTGAACTGCTTTTTAAATACCTCAAGACACACTTTTACTTGAGGAAATTGAAATATGTTTTAATAAAACAATAAATCTATGATTGTACCAGATGTAAAATCATTACTAGACTCTCCTCCAAAGTGTTATCTTGAGGTCTAAATTTTGAACAACTCAATAAACTTGAATAGAGGTTTAGATAACCTCAAAGAGGTCACAACTGAAAAACAGAAACAACATGGTTAGAATATTTTTTGAAACCAAGAGCCACTTGAATGATCAATCCAAAGCCCCAGAGTGGATGACAATCAACTGCCTAAGGAAATCCCATGCAAAAATGGATTTGAGGCAACTTTAGAATGACATCTGCACTGTTTTTTACTTCAACTATAACTAAAGTAATAATTAGTTTACTAGTTTCTCAAAACTCTTATGAATATGATATGCTATTTTGGAGGATTATATTATTAAAATATAAAGATACTTCAAGTTTTCCCTCATTGCTTTTTTCTTCCTAAAATCAGACTGACAGGCTTTGCTCTTTCCTTTCCTATGCTTATTCCTCTGCATTGCCTAATGTGTTGTGTGAATTTCTAGACACATCACCTCTACCCTGTCTGGTTTCACTCTAGCTTCCAAAAACCCACTAGCTGTAGGTGGTCATATCCCTTACTTTCTTTAAAAAAATACCTACTGAGTGTGGTTTTGTAAAGAGAGCTGTGATATCTCCATGTTTCCTAACCTCTGCCCAGGATCACCTGAAGAATAATATGAAATTAATGAGCTGTCGTTCTTCTCGGGCCATTCATAATGTTTCCTTCACCTGACCAAGCTACTCTAGCAAAGGGTGACAAGAATAATAGCACACCCATAAGAGAGGAGGACAGCCAGATCTACCTAAAGTGTCTTCAGAATTGCTTGAAGGACACAAATGAACCCTTCAAATTCATTTTTTTCCTTTTCTTACCTTGACCTGAAATGTTATTCTCTTCTCTCCCTTGTCTATTTAGTATTTTTAAGACCTTTCCACAATATCCATCACTTTTAGGTTGTTTTCTACCAAGAAAATCATATGCATGTGTATGTGTTTATTCCTTCAAGTGGCATCCTTTTTCTTGTTTTTATAGCAGGAATTGCATGAAGGAAAGAGATTTTCTTTATTTTTACTTCCCCTCCCATCTTCAGTCTAAGTCTCTCTGTCCTTTTGTGTGCATCTTTCTCAGTTCATCCGTCTTTGTCTCTATTTGTCTTTGTGGGTATCTCTGTGTCTATAAGTGTGCATGTTTGCAAGTCTGTCTGTGTGTGTGTGTGTCTGCCTCTCCTCTGTCTCTGTCTGTCTGTCTATCTCTCTATCTCTCCCCCTCTGTTTTTCTGTCTCTGTCTTTCTCTTTCTCTGTCTCTCTGTCTCTCTCTCTCTCTATTTTCTCTCTGTGTCTGTCTCTTTCTGTGTGTGTGTGTAAGTGTCTGTGTGTGTCTGTCTTTTTGTGTGTGTTTCTTTTTCTTTGTGTCTGGATGTCTCTGCCTCTGTCCGTAAATGTCTGTCTATCTATGTGTGTCTGTGTGTCTGTGTGTCTGTCTGTTGGTCTGTCTCTGTTATTTCTCTGTCTCTCTTACCTTTTCCCCATCTCCTGACTGCGCTGTTCACACACTGCATAGATCTTTCAAGGTCTGTCTTTCCTAACCTTTATCCTTATTCTTGCCTCATTTACAATGCCATGTTACAGGAGATTGGATCTGGAATAGATGTGAGGGATCATGGCGTCATAGGATCAAAGAATCTGAAGGGAACATATTTAGGCCAACCCCTCCATTTTTCATTTGAGAAAATGGATACCCAGGGAAACTGAGGGACTTGTCTAAGGCTTACTGAAGCAGTCAGCAGTGGAATTGGAATTTGGATGTATTCATTGAAATTTTTGTCTTGCTGTACCAAGTGCCAGTTCTGTACTGTACTGATCGATCGCATCATTAACTGGAAGGAAAACTGAGGCCCAGAAATGGTAAGGGTCCAGTTTAGACAAGTTTAACTGGTTGGGGCCCAGTGAATGTTAGATTTCATAGTCCTTAACTCCTAGTGGGTCTCTCTGACTTCACCATTCCATGGTCAGCTTTCCCTGAAAAATCCAGGCTCTGCTTAGTCATAAGAGTCAACAAAGACTTTAAAGAGAAATATAACTGAAGGAAATTCTCTAATGGCAGAATTTCCTTGTCTTTTTGAGTGGGTATTTCCAGTCAGATTGGCTTTAGATTGTGTCCTTGCAAAATGCCTTCTGTCTTCCTCATTCATCAGTCAATTGACATTTATTTAGGTATTTACCACGTTAAACATGGTACTAACTGCTGGGAATACAGAGATCCACATGGAAGTATTCCTTCCCTCAAGGTGTTTACTTTCTAAAGGGGAAAGCAGCATGCACAATTATGATTATAAGCAGTGGCAAATCAAATGAGATAAGAAGGCATGAGTAGTCCAGGACACCAGGATAGGGTCTCCTGAGGAAGAGGATGCTTCTGAGCTCAGCCTTGAAGGAGAACAGAAATTCCAGGAAGTCAAGAAGGAGAAGATCACTAGTATGGGAAAGACAGGACAAAGTTTTGGAAATGGGAGATAGAGCATTGTGTTATATAAATAGCAAGTAGACCCATATGGCTGGTAGATCAGCCATATGAAGAAAGAAATAATGTCAAATCAAATGGTCCAGGTCAGAACAGGTCTGTAGTAATGAGTTTTCATATGACACAGAGTCAGTTCATCCTCAGAACTAAGACTACTTTAGATTCACCATGCCACCTTTCAAAATGAGAAACATCCCTCGTTGTCAAGATTCAAACTTGAATGTGGTGAATAATAAATTTTGAGTCTCCTATCAGAACCACTTAGCCATGCCTGCTGGGTCTTAAAAGATGAAGTTTTAAAAGATTGCTTGATAAGTAGAAAGGATTATGAAGGGCATTCCAAAAGAGAAAACTATCTGAGCAAATGTAGGGAAGTGAGAAAGTGAAAGATATGTTTAGCAGAAGGTAGGATGGCTTATAGAAAATAGAGAAAGCAAATTTTTTAGCCCTAGATAAAAGATAAAGAAATAGGCTTCCTTCCTCATTGCAAAGAGGAAATGAACTATTTTGGATTAGGGTGTGCCATAACATTGATAGATATGCCCCTCCTTTCATTATTTTTGCTTCTTTTTTATGAGTTAATTGCCAGACAAAGTGGATAATGTCTAGAAGTGAAATTAAAATACAAATAAAAAGTATCAATACAAGTAATTTAAAGTAAACTGTTTTAAAGTAAAATTGACAACTCGTGGGGTAGCTCAAGACAATACTGGAAAATGATTAATAACTTACTTTTTATGTGTGCATTAAGATTAACAAAGTGATTTACATGTTTTATTTCCTTTAAATATTATGACAAAGTGTGGCTATTATCCTCATTTTGCAGTTGAAGAAACTGAGACAAATTAAGTGACTTTCTCAGAGCAACACAGCTAGTAAGTTTCTCTGTGTATGGCAGGATTTTTATCCAGATGCAGCATCCCAACCATTATATATCTTGCTTCTTCAGAATTGGAAAGAGCCTAGCTCTAGAGTAGCACCTGTGAGAATAGTTAGAAATAAGAACACTCCTGCCCTTTCTATTGTTGCCTTCCCAGGATGGAGCAGAGAATTGACGTTGACTTTGTTAGCTCTGCCCATGTTTTAACCTGAGGCCTTTCACAGCAAATGACAAGATGGGCCCCAAAATATAAATCAAAAAAGAGACCTCCAGAGCCAGCAGGGTCTTTCATTGTTAATTATATCTTCCTGAAAATAGTGACTAAGGACTTGTCAAAAGTTGTAGGAAGAAAAGAATGGAGTATGTAAATGTGTGTGTTTTTTTTAAAAGAACAAGAATGAAGATGACTTCAAAACATGTCATTTCCCCTATTGTATGACATGTTCCATGTAAATCAGAATATTCCATGATGTGGTAGCTCCAGTGGGGAATGGAAGCTGTCTTGTCCAATGATGACACAGGGAAATGACCATTTGTACACTACTTTCTTCCCCCAGTGGGTATCCAAGACTTTGTTAACCTCAGGGTTTAGAGTATGGGAAGGTTAGAGGTTCTGGGTAATAAGTCTGAGGGCTTGTGGAGGCGGGTAGAGAGGTCTATAATTGTTCTCAGCAGTAGTAGCAAGCTGTAATGCCTTGCATTTAATAGAAACTGGGTATAACTGGAAATTTTTGGTGACATTTCATCTGTGGCAGGGCAAGGACAAATCCTTTCCTGTAAAACTAGGAACAAAACTGCTTGTGAATAAAGAATATGACATTGAAAGATGAGAGCAAAATGCTTATGCTTCAAGGATCTGTGATTTTGTCTTGAGGGGCCTCTTTGCACTGATGGAGAGCATGACCCTTTCCTTAAGAAACAGTCTCTTAGTGTTGCTGTGGCTAGAACATTCACCTCCTTGTGGCCAGACATAGATAAGTCCTAGAACATACTGGGCTTATTTTCTCAAAGCCTCAACCTTTTAGTTCTTAGTTTTGTCAATTCTAACAGGAGACCGTGGAACGAGATAACATTTCATGGCCTTTCCAGTAAAGGCTTCTTTGGTTATGGATTTCCAAAGATTTTTCTGCATTGACAATAAAACTGCTTACCTCACCTCTGCAAGATATTAGTTGGAATTGTTGGAATCTGGGTCAAATCCAGTGGTCAAGCATGAATGAAATAAAGGCCTCTCTGAAATCCTCCTGCTGGTTGTTTCTTACAGAACAATAATATTCCATCACATTCATATATCATAATTTATTCAGCCATTCTCCAATTGATGGGCATCCATTCAGTTTCCAGTTTCTAGCCACTTCAAAAAGGACTGCCACAAACATTTTTGCACATGTGGATCCTTTTCCCTCTTTATGATGTCTTTGGTATAGACCCAGTAAGAACACTGCTGGAACAAAGAGTATGTACAGTTTGATTGCCTTTTGGATATAGTTCCAAATTGCTCTCCAGAATGGTTGGATCAGTTCACTGCTCCACCAACAATGTATTAGTATCCCCATTTTACAATATCCCCTCCAATCTTCAATTTTATCTTTTAGTGTCATCTTAGCCAATTTGAGAGGTGTATAATGGCACCAGAGCTGTCTTAATTTGCTTTTTCCTGATCATAAGTGATTTAGAGCATTTTTTTCATATTACTATAAATGGTTTTAATTTCTTCATCTGAAAATTGTTTGTTCATATCCTTTGCCCATTTATCAATTGTAGACTGGTTTGAATTCTTATAAAATTGAGCTCATTATCTACATATTTTAGAAAATATAAAAAGAAGCCTTTATTAGAACCCTTGAATGCAAAATTTTTTCCCTGTTTATTGCTTCTCTTCTAATCTTGTCTACATTGGTTTTGTTTGTACAAAATCTTTTTAAGTTAATTTAATCACAATTATCCATTTTGCATTCCATTATATACTCCAGTTCTTCTTTAGCCACAAATCCCTTCCTTCTCCAAAGATCTGAAAAGTAGATTATCCTTTGTTCTTCTAATTTGCTTATATTATCACTCTTTTGAACCCATTTCTTGGTACAGGGTGTTAGGTGTTGCTCAATGCCTAATTTCTGCCATACTAATTTCTAATTTTCCCAGAAATTTTTGTCAAATAGTGAGTTCTTATCCCAGAAGCTGGGGTCTTTGGGTTTATCAAATACTACATTACTATAGTCATTGATTATTGTGTTTTCTGAACCTGACCTATTCCACTAATCAACTACTGGTTACTTCCTCTACAGGGGACAGAGGCTTCATGGTGCCCTGGGCCATGCTGCTGACATTCTTCCCATGCTGGGTGGATGTGGCAAATTTTCACATTATTCTGGTGTTCAGGAGCTCCGTATTTGCCTTCTGTAATTATGTTGGAGGTCTCGATCCACAGGATGCTGCACAAGCACAGAGTAACCAACACTGCTGTATTTTGGCTAAAACCATCCCAGGAGATTTCCCCTGGTATATGAACAGCCCACTGTCCTGAGTCTCTGCACTGTGCCCACTCTTGGGAGCCTCCCTCCCACCCCCACTCTCCCAAACAGACCTTTTCTGAAGTTCTTACAAAAATATCTTATGCTGGAAACGTTACCCTCCAAATATTTTTGAGCTCTGTCACGCCAAAGCCAGTTCAGAGGTTGATGTGGTATTGATCTGAGTGAAGCTAGGAAGAACTCAGAAAAGAACTGTCTACTCTCTGCCTTCTTGACTCTATCCCACCTTCCCTAATTTTTATTCTTTTTCTTTTTTTTTTCTTTTGCTGAGACAATTGGGATTAAGTGACTTGCTCAGGGTCACACAGCCAGGAAGTGTTAAGTGTCTGAGACCAGATTTGAACTCAGGTCCTCCTGACTTCAGGGCTGATGCTCTACACACTGTGCCACCTAGCTGCCTGACCTTCCCTAATTTTTTTAGGGATAAAATCTGTCTATAAAAGTCTATTCCTAGATTTCTACTCTAGATGGCCTAGCCACTATAGACACAAAATCATGATCCCAGCATTTCTTTCCGGCCTGCCATTCTTCTTGGTCATTTTGGGTATAGACATGAATATCTTTTTTTTTTTTTTAGTTTTATTTGCAAAACATATGTATGGGTAATTCTTCAACATTACCTTTACAAAGCTTTCTGTTACAAATTTTTACCCCCTACTTCCCACCCCTCCCCTAGATGGCAGGAAATCCACTACATGTTAATTATGTTAAAAGACTTGACAAATCGAGACTTCCTTCCAGGGGTGGAGCCATGGTGGCGGAGATCAGACAGGAGTCTCTGTAACCTCCCCTCAAACCAACAACATATGAAGCCTCTAGACTGATTCTGAAGCAAAAAAATCCACAATATCTGGAGAACAACACGTTTCTAGAAGAATATACTCTGGAAGAACCTCAAAACAGGTCTGTTTTAATTGGGCAGGGGGTGGCCTACTGAACCCAGACTGCAGCACAGGGAGACTGGGGCAGGGAGCTGGAGCAGGGAGCTGAAGGAGTAGGAACAGGAGTGGGAGCGTTGTGCTTTTCACACACCTGGGAGTCTTCTGCGGGCCTCTTGGAACAATTTGTCCTGATTGTGGGCAGGTGGTTTGGAGGGTCTGGCTTTTGAGGAGGATAGATTGTGAACCACTGAACCCCTGATGAGCATCGGACCTAGCTGCCATTACACAGCACCTTAAAGCAATCAATCAAAAAACAGGACTGATAAGCACCAGAAATAATTCAATCAGCAGAGCTGCCCAGTACCTGAAATAATTCAATCAGCATAACTGCACCAGGGTGAACTAAAGCAGAACTGCCCAGCACCTGACATAATTCAATCAGCAGAACTGCCCAGTTCCTGAAATAACTCAATCAGCAGAACTGCCCCAGGGCAAATTAAAGCAGCTGTCCCACCTTTGCCCTAAACAGACCTCACACCTTTAAAAAAATGAATAAAAAACCAAAAAGAGCTCTCACCATAGACAACTTTTATGGAGAGAGGGAAGAACAGACCTCAAATCCTGAGGCCCCTAAAGGTAAAGCAACTGCAGAAAAAGCCCCAAAGAGAGACATAAATTGGTCTCCATGTCACAAGGCTTTCTTTGAAGATTGCATAAAAAATCTTAAAAGAG
>JAJPUD010034993.1:0-10541 GCA_023553655.1 Myrmecobius fasciatus | reverse complement strand
GAATGATCAGAGGCAGGGCAGATTAAGGAAGGTAGTGCTAAGAAGCATAATGAATTTTTGAAGAGGGATAGAATTTGAAAAAGAGAGCATGATAAAAAATAAGATGGAGGGAAATACAGTTATTGATCATAACTGAGAATGGGATGAATTCAGCCATAAAATGGAAGCAGATAAACATAATTAATTAAGACCCAAGAGTCCAACAAATATGTTGTTTACAAGAAAGGTACTTGGGACAGAAAAACACAGAAGAGTTAAAATAAGGGGCTAGAGTGGAATCTATTTTGCTTCTGATGAGATTAAAAGGATAGAGGTAACAATCAGGATCTCAGATGAAACAAAAACAAAAATAGACCTAAATAAATGAAATAGCCAGGGAAACTACATTTTGCTAAAGGGCACCATAGGTAATGATGTAATACCAATACTAAAAACATAAGTATCAAGTTGAATAGATTCTAGATCCTTAAAGGAAAGTTAGTTACAGGAGGAAATATAAAAACTATACTAGTGGGGGACCTCAATTTACCACTCAGAACTAAATATGTCTAGCCATAAAATAAACAAGAAAGAAGTTAAAGAGATGAATAGAATATTAGAAAATTTAGATTTCGCAGACCTCTGGTGAAAATTGATTGGGAATATAGAAGAATATAGAAGCTGCATATGGTTATTCTCAAAAAACTTACCATATAAGGCATAAAAACCTCATGAAAAATAGAAATATCAAATGTAGTCTTTTGGAACCATAAAACAGTAAAAATTACATTCAATAAAGAACCTTGGAAGCATAGACTGAACATCAATTGGAGACGTAATAATCCAGTCCTAAAAATTGGATGGACCATAGGACCAGTAAATTCATTAAGGATAGTAATAACAATGAGACGACATACCAAAATTTGTGGAACGTAGCCGAAGTTATACTTAGGAGAAATAATTATATCTCTAAATGCTTATAATAATAAAAAGAGAAAAAAAGCAGATCAATGAATTGGGCACATAATTTAAAAAGAAAACAGAAAAAGAACATTAAAAAAACCCTTTTAATTAAATGCTATAATAGAAATCCTAAAAACCAAAGGATTGATAAAATTAAAAAGTTAAAAAAATGAACCAATAAATATAAAATTGCCCAAATTAACAGAAGGGGAAATAGAATACTTAAATAACCCTATCTTAGATAAAGAAATTGAACATGCCATCAATGGGCACATAAAAAAATCCCCAGGAACAATTTGATTCACATGTGAATTGTACCAATCATTTAAGAAACAATTCTAACACTATCTAAACTGTCTGGAAAAATAGGCAAAGAAGGAATGCTACCAAATTTCATTTTACTACATGTTGCTGATACCTTCCTAATAAATATTGATGCAAAAATTTTAAATAAAATGCTAGTGAGGAGATTATAGCAATATATCAGAAACATATTATCAGGTTGGATTTATATCAAGAATGTAGGGCTGATTCAATATTAGGAAAACTATTAGCATAAGTGATCATATTAATAACAAAACCAACAAAAATCATGTGTTATCTCATTAGATACAAAAAACTTGACAAATACAACCCCTATTTCTAGTAAAAAAAAACACTTTAGAAAGCATAGGAATAAATGGAGGTTTTTTTAAAAATGATAAGTAGTATCTATCTAAAACCAAGAAGAAGCATTGTCTGTAATAGGGATAAATTAGATGCCTTCCCAATAAGATCAGTGTATTATTGCGCCTGTCTAGTAGTTTACTGTTTGGACATTTTGTTAATCTGATGGATGTGAGGTCAATCTTTAAAATTGTTTTCCTTTGTATTTTTCTTATTATTAGTGATATTCATCTGGTCAAGATGGAAAGAAGCTGCTGTCCTAGTAATCAATGGCTTGAACTTGCTGTATCATTTTTTTTCCTATGGATCTCAAAATCGCCTTTGGAGTTCACATTGAACTGCTTTTGATTCAATTCATATGAATACCAGTTGTCATTTTCACACGTGAAAGTAACATGATTCCTCCCTCCTAAAAGTGGAAAGCTTTAATGGCCTTGGATAGTTACCCATTTTCCCCGATTGCTGCCATGACCCGCTGGACACTTGCAGTGAGTAACAGCTTTGGCACACAGAACTAGAAATACTAAGCTCAGAGGGGAGCTCAAATGAGAACAGCTGTTAGGAGGCTAAGCGTGAAAGGTTCCTCCCGGCAGCTGAAGTGGCTCTTGCTTATGGTTGACTGTGCAATACTAGAGAGTTCAACAGGATTCTCCCCAGCCAGGTATTTGAAACAGAGACAGATTTTTCAGGACAGCTGTAGTCCAAGGGAACAAAGTTCCCTCAAACTCTCAAATCTGGGAGTGCTCTCTCCTTCTGTGCCATTTAGAATCTGCTCCTGGAGGTCTGAGATACAAGGCTGGAGCTTCCATGGGACTTGAGAATATCAACTGTTCACTAAACAGGCAATTCAGACTCTAAAGCAGCTGTCTCTGGGAGACGCCTTCAAAGTCAGATTAAGGTCGGGTCCTCCGAAACTGGCCCTGACACTCGCAGTACCAAAGAGTTCCGAAAAAGATGGGAAAGAAATGAATCTCACCTCTATCCTATCTCTAAAACAACTCTGCTTCTTTCTGTAGTGCCCTTCTTTAGAGGGACAGATACTTTGGCCACTTAATGGGAACACAGGACTCATTATCAAAGACCCTGATGTTGGAAAAGATTGAAGGCAAAAGGTGAAGAAGATGGCAGGAGATGAGAACGATGGAGTGCACCATGGAAGCAGCGAACGTGAGCTTGGGCAGACTTTGGAAGATAGCAGATAGAAGAGCCTGGTGTGCTGAGGTCTCTGGGGTCACGAATCTCCAAACATACGTTCAAGATACTGGAGCCCATAAAGTGAATCAGGTAAGAGAGAGAAGGGTTACTGGATTGCCTAATCCGGGGATGTCATTTATAATTTAGCTAGATTTTCACCATGTATTTTTATTTGACCGAGAGTATCTTATGCTCCTCTGGGAAAAAGATGGAGAGATGGCTACTAGGTGATGGTATCATTAGGTGTGTTCAGAAGCAGGGCAACGTGGGGGTCATGAATGGGCTGATACTAACTTAGAAGTGTTGAGTGGAATATCCTAGGAGTGCTGATGATAGCAAAAATAATAATATCTCAAATTTATATAGGTATTGAAGGTTTGCAAAACACTTTGTTCATGGTGGGAGAGGAGCTCCCCGAGACAGGGAGTCACTCAGATAGGGGCATAGAAAGGGAGGTGCAAGGGACACATTTAGGCAGAGACATTAGAGACAGAGAATGGGAGGCAGGAGGATGTAGGGACAAGGTGGACATAGAGAAAGATGGGGCTCACAGTAATAGACACACTGACCGAAGAGGGTCACGAGAGAGTTAAAGGGAGAGACATGAAAGTGATCTGGGGTCTTTAGTGGCCTGCAATCTCCACATGAGCTGGGGGTGGAGTGTGGAAGCCACCCAGGCTGGTATACTAGTAAGTGGCTACATTAAGAGAAGCACAGTTTCTAGGAGTAGAGAGTGGGTGGACCCCACGATCCTCTGCCCTCTATACATCTGACCTGGGGGATTCTGTCCACCTTGGGCCACAACAGTCCACAAAGAACACCGATTAGATGGAACATGTCTCAGAGATAGAAAAAACTAGTAGGGTGAAAAGTCTATATCATATGAGGATTGCTTAAAGGAACGGGGTGAGCACATAATGGAGATGAGAATACTCAGGGTGAGGAGAACAGAGTCCATACACAGGATAGAAACAGTCATCACTGAGAATGAATGGGCATGGATATAAAGGAAGGGAAAGAGAGAAATGGGGGGAGGGCATGCAGGCTGACAGGAGGACCTGGACACAATGGGGGGGTTCCCATATGTAGCCAGGGGGCAAACTGACAGACCAGATCTACAGAGGTCAGCGGAATGGGGGACATGTAAAACAGACACAGAGGTGGGGGGCTGCATGGACTGACAAGAATATACAGCCAGATAAGAATAAAGGTGGCTGGATGAGGCCACATGGATGGGCAGGACACTGACAACTGGGGAAGATGTGTAAGAGCAAATGCAGAGATGGGACATATGTGAGGCAGATGGGACAGCACACTGCTAGGGGGAGACCCCTGGAGAGGAACATGCAGGTTGAAAGAGGGACACATAGGGGCAGCTAGGTGGTGCTGTTGTAGAGCACCGGCCCTGAAATCAGGAGGACCTGAGTTCAAATCTGGTCTCAGACACTTAACATTCCCTAGCTGTGTGACCTTGGGCAAGTCACTTAACCTCAATTGCCTCAGCAAAAAAAAGAGGGACACATGGGAGGGCATAGACAAGACACACTGAGGGAAATCCTGATGTGTCTATGGATTGGAAACGGGACAGAAAAAGAGCACGCAGGGGACTAAGACAGCAGAGGGACTCAAAGAGACGGACAGACATTGGGATGAAATGTAGGGAGCAGCACAGGCAGACGTGGTGACATTGGGATGCCCAGAAAGAAGGGTGGTAATAGAAATGAATGGGGGGAGGAGACAGACAGGAAGAGGGGCAGATGGAGGCAGAGAGAGCCCAGACAAGGAGATGCACAGATGGGGCCATCCCCAATCACATACACAAAGACACAGAGATGATGAGGGGCACATGACCAGACAAGGGCCACACAGACATGACAGACAGAGAAGGGAGTGGGCACACTGCTGGAGAGACGGACAAGACAAAACACAGATCACCACTGGGACCCAGATGAGATACACAGAAGGGAAGATATAGTTGGGACGGACAGACATAGGGACAGAGAGGAGGGCAGAGTGGGATGAAACACAGCCCAGCACAGGACATGCAGAAAGAGGTGGAGCCCACACAGGTCAGCAGAGGGAACCAATATGGAGGGTGATATGGACAGATGGTAGACAGAGGAGAGACCCAGACTGACAAAAGTGATCCCTACAGACCAGAGGGGAGTGGGGGGAACACAGAAACATCCTCACAGAGGAGGACACACAGATAGGAAGGAGTACTGACAGAGGTAGGTCACTGCCAGGCGGGGGACATGCTCACATGGGGAGATTTGGAAACAA
This sequence comes from Myrmecobius fasciatus, assembly GCA_023553655.1. Taxonomy (NCBI): domain Eukaryota; kingdom Metazoa; phylum Chordata; class Mammalia; order Dasyuromorphia; family Myrmecobiidae; genus Myrmecobius; species Myrmecobius fasciatus. The sequence goes on along the minus strand of JAJPUD010034993.1, from coordinate 5,456 downwards.
ACAGATTGGGAACAGACAGATGTGAATGGGACATAGAGACACGTGGAAACAGAAGCAAGACATGACTTCCACAATGAGACGATTCAGGCCAGTTCCTATAGCCTAGTGATGGAGAGAGCCATCTGCATCCAGAGAGAACTATGGGACTGAACGGGGAGAACACCAAAAGATTTTCTCCTTTTTTGCTGCTGTTGTTATTTGCTTGCTTTTTTTTCTCTCATTTTTTCCCTGTTTGATCTGATTTTTCTTGTGCAGCGCGGTAATTGTGAAAATGTTAACAAGAATTACACATGCTTTACCTATATTGGGTTGCTTGCTGTCTAGAGGAGGGAGAGGTGGGGAGGGAGGGGGGAAATTTAGAACACAAGGTTTTGCAGGGATGAATGCTGAAAACTACCTTTGCATGTATTTTGAAAAATAGAGCAATTATTAAAGAACAGAAGCAGGACAAACAGACATGGGATACAAAGAAGGGGATGCACGGCGGGACTCACATGAGGACATATACAACGGATGGGAACAAAGAAGACCCAAAGAAGAGGAATATCACAGGTGAGGAGGCACAAAACATCGACAGAGCATACATAGAGGCAGGGAGGGTGAATACGGAGACACACTGATGGGGACTTATGGGCAGTGAGTCAGATAGACATACAAAGGGGCAACACAGAGATAGAACAAAACATAAATGGAGAAAAATGACAGATAACAAACACACTGAGTGGGATACAGAGAGACAGATGGGAGAAATGCCAAACGTATGAGAGCCCTTTAAGAAACATTTACATGGGGGATAAAATAGGGATGCTTAGACATGGGTCAGAGACAGCTGGGAGAAACACAAATGGGGGAAATGAGAGAGAGAGGGACAGGGCATAGCAACAGAAGGCAACACACAGGAATGGTGACCGTGGAAGCCTGTAGACACACGGATGCAGACAGACGAGCAAGTGGGAAAAGACAGGGCCACACACAAAAACGAACTCATGGACACAAAGAGAGGTGAAAAGATACAGATGGGGAACATAGCAGACTAGAAGACTATACATAAATGGAGGGACGCACACCTGAGGGGGAATACAGATGGGCATGTGTTGTTGTCCTTGGTGCTCAAAACGGACCAAACTGACTTTTATGCTGGGCTCAAGGTATAGCATGTCTGACTGTGGCTGATCAGACCAATATGAGTTTGGAAGCCCCAGCACAGGTTGGGTCCAACTGGTCCTTTTGACTATTTGGGGTGGAGATCTCTAAATTGAAGCATGTCATATAATCTTTTGAGCTACTAAAGCTCTTTCTTTGATGAGGGCACACCATACTCAAGTGATCCTGTGTCGGCAACTCCCGTATTTCAGAATCAGTTCCAAAGTTCTTAAAGAGACATTGAGTTCCCTGATATTAGGCGCTTGCTTCGTTTGAGTTCTCAGTAAAATTTAGGCAAACGCACGTTTGCCATTTGGACGATGGGGCCAGCCCATCGGAGCTGCGCTCCCCACAGCGGAGTTTGACTAATTGGCAGCTCAAGTCAAGAGAGGACCTCAGCGGCCGGTACCTTATCTTGCCAAGTATTTTTCGAATCTTCCTAAGACAATTCAAATGGAAGGACAAATGAGGGAAAGACGTCCAGATATAGGGAGGGACAGGGAGGGACATACACAGCTGGGGAACATGTGGATTGCCTGAGGGCCTTTTAAATATCTGGGGGGGGGCAGAAGCAGGAGAAAGAGATGGAGAATACAATTGAAGATAAAGAGTGACCATAGTAACTTATGAGTTCATATGGATAAATAGGAAACAAAAGCAAAGGGAAGGACAGACAGATGGGCACTTGCAGACAACAATAAATATCTAGACAGGGACACATAAAAGGATAAGCTGGGTAGATGCACAAAGATGGGGAAAGAGATGGGACAATCTGTGGATATTCAGAGAGCCCCCTGGCTAGCCAGAGGAACACACACAGATGGAACAAAGATAGGGGGACATGGGAAAGATATAGAAAAATTAGTAACTAGACAAACCAGGAGATACATGTGGGGCCAAAAAGGCTGTACACATAGATCAGGGACACAGAGCATATGGACAGAGCAAGAAAACGTGTTCTGTTTTGCACGTGTTGAATCTTATAGACCTAGAAGCCTTCCAGTTGTGAAATAGGCAATTTGTAATCTTGGATCTCAGGAGAGAAACTAGGGCTGAAATATAGATATCTCAGAATCATTTATATAGATATGATCATTAAACCCATGGGAACTCATGAAGTCACCAAATGAGGGAGTAGAAAGAAAAAAGAGAAGATGGCCCAGACCAGAGGCTTAGGGGACACAGCTTTAGTAGGCGTGATCTAGATGAAGATCTAGCAAAGGAGATGGAGAAGGAATGATGAGATGGACAGGAGAAGAACCAAGAAAGAGCAAAGTTTACAAAAACCAGAAAGATTGAGAGTATCCAGGAAAAGGGGTGCTCTTCAAAAGCATTGAATGCAACGCACAGGTCAAGAAGGATGAGGACTGAGAAAAGGCCATTGGGTTTAGCAAGTAGGGGATCATTAGAGGAAACAGTGGAAGGATGAGGTTGAAAGCCAGAGGACAGAGTTTGGAAGAGTAAATGAGACACAAAAAAGTGGAGGCAGCAGGCATAAATGGCTTTATCCAGGAGATCTGTACCAGAGAGAGAGATGATGATACCTAGCATGGATGGTAGGGTCAAAGGAGAGTTTTCTCAAGATTCTCTGAAATCCTCCCATTGACGTTGTCCTATGTTTCAATGATGTTCCATTACAAATCAGAAAAAAACCAAAGCTCTATACTGTCCTTGACTACCAATGTAGGCCTTATTTGTACCCTACCTCTCTGAAGAAGGAAGGAGCCACACGTGACCTGTCATGAGCAAATTATTGCAGTGAGTAGAACTCGGAACTTTTCTGTGTTACATTATTGAATATTTTAGTGGTCATCGTGTAAAGTTCTCTCCTACTTTCTACTTACTTTGCTCTGCTCCACCTCATACAAAGCTTCTTAATTTTTTCTGAATTCTTAATATTTGTCTCTCTTTTGTTTCACAGAACGATGAGAATCTACATCTGCCAACCACAATCTGTGCGGCCATTCCCAAGACCGTGTGGCTTTCCTTCCCCTGCTTTGCTACCACGACGATGGGTACTTTCTCTTTGTCTCTCTTTCATATGTGTAGGGCGTGTTGATATGCATGCACATGAGTGTCTAACTGGCAAGTAGATCCATAGATCGTGTGTTTATATGACTAATGTTGACATAGCGAGTTCAAATGTAGGTTCAATGGCTTATATGCTGCTTGCAAAATGTTTCCCAGAATCCCAAGAGCCCCTCACAGCTCTACTCACTGACAGGATTCTCACACTCAATCAGACAGGCATTTAACATTTTTCTCTTGTTTTCGTAGTTAATGATCTGTGAAATCTAAGAGGTGTTTTAATTTGTATTTCTCTCATAATTAGTGACTGGGAACATAATATTATATGTTTGTCAATCAGATACAGAACTTCCTGCAACAAACCGGAGTCATCTGGAGGAACCCATTTTACCTTCTTCTACAATGGCAGGGTCAACTCTATAAATGGGCATAGAATATAACAGGGCCAAACAGGAATGGAAGGAAAGGAAAAGAAAGAGGGAAAAAAGGGAAGAGGAGGAAAAGGAAATAAGCATTTATTAAGAACCTACTGTGTGTCAGGCACTGTGATAAGCACTTTACTACTAATATTATCTCATTAGCTCCTTAAATAAACCGTGAGGTAAGTGCTCCTATTAAGCTCATTTTAAAATGAGGAAACTGAGGGAGACTACTCACGGCCATGTAGCGAAGGAAACCAATGGTGGCACGGATTTGGAGAGGCAGGGAATAATAAACGTCCCCCCCCAAAAAATGGAAGGAACAAACAGAGGAGTGAACAACAGAGTGACAGAAGGACGGATGGGGCAAGTGGGAAAATGAGAGAAAGATGGGATGGGTTTCGAGTTAGAGATCAATTTCTAGCTATAAATTCTTGCACACCGAGGCAGGTTTGAAAGCTTGGGAAACTGAAACAGCTGGGAAAGTGTGAGAGTGGAGACGTTGCAATTTGGATACACAGAGGTCAGAATGAACCACTCAGTAAGAGACAGACGAGTAGACCTACGTATACGTGATGTTTGGATGCAAAGAAAGAACACCTGAGTGAGCGATCGGTGCGATAATTGTTGTACCAAGTGGGAGTCGGGTGCGTTATGAAAGCTATCAGCAGAGTGGTGGATGAATGAGTATACCTGGACTATGGGAGAATGAATGAAGAGAAAGCAGAAAAAGACAATGTACTCTGAAAGGCAGAAAGGGAAGGGGTGAAAGGGGGTCATACGTGAGAAAGACAAAAAGCAGAAAAAGGAGAGAACCATGCTCTGATGTGGGAGGGAATGCAATGTGAAATTGCCAAACTGAGCAGCGGCAAGGGAGAGCAGAATGATGGGAGAGAATGAAGTCTGGGATGTTTCTAGCACTCCTGTGTGTGAGATACAAGTGAACTGAGAGAAGTGGCTTTTTGGCTGTTTGGTGTGAGGGACAAATGGAAGAGCCAATGTAAAGAGCGAGAGTTGTATGCAGAGAGAAAGTGATGGAGGAGGAAATCTAACCTAGACTGGGAGACATGAATTACAGTAGAAACCTCAGCATCGAGACACTAATGGGAATTGAATTTTAAAAACGGTTCGCACGCACTCTTCCTCATGCTCTCTGCCACCAACTACATAGCCTCGGTCTCTGCCAACCGATCTGGACCCTCTGCCTGGACCTAATCATGTGCCACCGCTATGGCAAAGCTCAGGAAAGCTGCAAAAAATCAAGGTGAGCCCAAGAAAATAGCTCCTCCCCTGAAAAGAAGAGAAGACCCTGCGGGTGGGGATGTGTCAGAAGATGAAGAAGAAACAGGGGCAAGAGAGCCTGTGGTCCCTCAGAAGAAGAAAAGGTTGCGGCTATGCCAGCAAAGAAGGTCCCAGAGACCACAAAAGCCACTGCACCTGCAACAAAGCGGCTGGGACTTTTTCTAAGAAGGCCTCCACTGAGAAAGGGCCGCCCCGGCCAAAGCTGATGTAGTCCTAGCAAAAGCGGGAGCCCTTCTGAGCCACCCACCCATGAGCAAAGGGACCCCAAATGGGAAGGAGGTTAAGAAAGAAGATGGTGACTCTGAAGAAGACAACAGTGGAAATGAGGAGAAGAGAGAACCTGGGCCACCCAGAGCCAAAAAAGTGGGAGCAGCTCGAGCCAAATACACTCCGGTGATGGAAAAGGAGGAGGAGGAGGGAGGGGAAGAAGAAGGAAGAGGAAGAAGAAATGAAGGAGGAAGAAATGATGGAGGAGGAGGAGGAGAAGGAGGGAGGGGAAGAAGGAGGAGGAAGAAATGAAGGAGGAAGAAATGGAAGAGGAGGAGGGAGGGGAAGAAAAAGAAA
>JAJPUD010034992.1:0-10541 GCA_023553655.1 Myrmecobius fasciatus | reverse complement strand
TGAGTCATTCACTTGCATTTGTTCAATTCTTATTTTTAAAGTGTTGTTTTCTTCAGTTACCTTTTTAAGCTCCTTTTGTAACTGGCCAATTGAATTTTTGGTCATTGCACTCTTTTTCTACTTCACTAATTTTATTTTTCAATAAATTGGTGTCTTTTTCATATCTCTTTTGCAGGGCATCATATCCTTATCGCACTGATTTCAGTTTATTTTCCCATTTATCCTCGAGCTCTTCTTTGAGGTTCTTTATGCATTCTTCCAGAAAGGCCTTTTGAAAAAGGGACCAGTAATGGTCCTTAATCACTTCCTCCAGAATTTTGTCTAAAGGAATTTCAGGATCTGGGATCATCTCTTCTTTTTCTCGATAAAAGATGTCTATGTATGGTGAGAGCTCTCTTTTGCTTCTTCATTTTATTTTTTAGACAGTGTGTATGTCTTTTTAAGGTAGGGAAAAAAACTGAGGCTGAAGATCTTTGCCCTGGGGCACTTCAATGAATTAACTTAAGCTGGGCCAGTGGGGGCTAGGACTAAGTTCAAGTTACTCCTTAAACAAGGCAAGTCTGCCAGAACACCTGACCCCAATCAGGGCAGAGTGTCCCGAATGCCTCAGATAAATTCCAGGTGTTTGGAATTTGGAGTTTGGAGTTTGGAGTTTCTGCCACAGTGAGCTGAGTCCCACCCTCACTTCCGGCCTACACCGGAGTCCTCTGTTTATCTCTCTGTCCGAGTTAGACAAACCTGATGTGAAGTTCTTCAGAGACTAGCAAGCAGTGTCCAAATATTTCTGTATTTGTTGACTTGAAGATCAGTTCAGAGGCTTATTTTATTGTTGATTTGAGAGAAGATCGGAGGAGGAAGCAGAGAGTCACGTTTTCACTCCGCCATCTTGGCTCCTCCCCCTATTTTTTATTATTTTAAGACTTCAATGAATTTATTTAGAATGAAGTGAGCATACTAAATATTCCTTTATCAAAATTTCTTAAACAAGTATAGATTCCACTGCATCTGTGTAGTCTAGTAGACATTTCCTGCCACTAAACAATGGTTCAAATATAACTATACACACACATATGTACATCTATAAAATTCACACTAAAAAAAAACCCTTATTTACCTTCCATATACCACCCCTACCCATCTCAGAGGAAAAAGTTTGGACATTATGGTTGCTTTGTCAATGTATGAGAATGCTAAGAGCTAAGATATTATATATATATATATATATATATATATATATATATATATATATATATACATAAACATATATATACATATATATAATTATCAGACAACAATTAAAAGATTATTATTGAATGAGTTAGGAACATCTTATGCTTTCTCATGAGAGAAATTTTAAGACATTCTTTTAGCAGCAATCTTCAGCTTTTTTATTTTTTTATTAAAGCTTTTTATTTGTATAACATATGTATGGGTAGTTCCCCAGCATTGATCTTTACAAAACTTTCCATTACAAATTTTACCCCCAGTACCCTCCCCTCCCCTAGATGGCAGGAAGTCCACTACATGTTAATAATGTGATAATAGTTGACAAGTTGTGCAAGAAAAATCCTATCTACAAGAAAAAAAAAAAGGAAAATCAGAGAAAGGAAACACAATGCAAGCAAACCTCAATAAAGAGCATGAAAATGTTATGTTGTGGTCCATATTTCATATCCCTCTTTCTGGGTGTATATGGTGTTCTTCAGTGAACAACTGGAACTGGTTTGAGAAAATTCTTTGTTGCAGAGAGCCATGTCCATCAGAATTTATCATCATGTAATATTGTTGTTGCTGTGTATAATGATATCCTGCTTCTGCCCATTTCACTCAGCATCAATTCATGCAAGTCTCTCCAGACCTTTCTGAAATCGTCCTGCTGGTTGTTTCTTACAGAGCAATAATATTCCATAACAAAGAATGTCCATTTTAAAGGTATGAAGAAGCACGTTTATGCAAACTGTTATTTGAGTAATTTCTTCTCCATAGTTTCAAATTAACTAAAATAGAATTACTCTCTAGATCAATTACTGGTTATTTTAAAAGCAACATTTAATTAACACAAAATCTGGTCTTAAAGGCTTTCTTCCAACATAATGTAGTCTGGAATCATATTTCTTATGTACCTCAGTCATGCAATGTTATCTGAAATCAAATAACAGACATAACTTCGTACAGTGACCACCTGGTTTAGAGAAAGGAGATATGTTTTCCAAAGATTTTGACTGTCACAGACAAAATGAAATTCAATGTAGAATGTGAGGATCTCTAGATGCTTCTAATTTCCATAACAAAGTGTTAACTTCTTCAATCTCAGAGCCTTCTGAAATGAAATTTATAATTTTTCAAAACAGTTTTGTCTAATAATCAATACAGAAGGAAAAATGAGTGAAAATGCCTATTGTTTAAAGTATGATGTGTCTTTGACAGATAATACACATTCACAATAAGCTGGTCTAATAATTAAATAGAAAAAAGGAAAGCAGACTGGATTAGAAGTGGGAAATTGTTCAATGCAATGACCACGGGCTTCTTTCTGAAACTAAGGTACTTTCTTTTAACAGTATTCTTCTAGTAGAATTAATATGTTTGAAAAGCATTGCTTGTGTTATAACCTAAAAATGCTCACCTATCAAAACTGACTCTTAAAATCCAGAATATCAGTTATATGGCAGAGGAGAGTTGAGCCTAGGTGGTTAAGAGTAGACAGGTATTTATCTGAACTCTTCCTGGTTTACCTAAGAATCAACACCAGATTGAACCTCTAAACATATTTTAGAATGACAGAATTCACATATATTTGCAGTGTAACAAATTTCCAAGAGAAGATATTTTAGAAGGATTTCAGGAAAGGTTTTTCTCAATTGGGCAGGGAGGGAAGCAACTCAGTGCAGGTGTGGCATAGGGAAGTCCAGGGTGGAGAAGCCCCATAGGTGAAAACTTTGGTGGGAGGCTTTGTGTCAAAATGCAGCAGCAATGGCTTCTCTCTCCTGATTCAGAAGTCAGTAGATCAGAAGACTAGCTACAGGATATCCAATTTAACTGTAGAAGGCAAATGGAAAAAATATATGAAGGAAACCACATCTTAAAAAAATAAATTTGGCAAAATGGAAAAAGGAAAAAAACTCAATAAAAATATAATTGGTGAAATGGAAAAAAATCAAATGAATAAAACAGCTCATTTAAAAGTTCAATTTGGGAGGTGGAGCCAAGATGGAAGAGTGAAAACAGGACTCTTCGTGACTTCTTCAGACATTCTCTCAAACAAACATCAGCTTCTAAACTAGTTCTGAGTCAAAGCTCCCTCAAATATTTGGAATACAACACATTCCTAGCAGAAGCTTCTTTGGAAAAGATCCAGAGCAAATCTGTTTCAGATGGCCAGTGGGTCAGGCAGTTTGCTGAGCTCAGACAGCAGCCTGCAGATACAGCAAGAAGCAGGGGGGAACTCAGTGTGGCAGATTCTAAGCACCTGAGAAGTCCCTGGGAGACTCTTGGGCCACTCTTCCCTGGTTGAGGGCAGGTGCTTTAGCAGATCTGCCTTTCGTAAAAGGTAGATTGTAAACCACTGAGAACCTATAGCCCAGCACCAGAAGCCAATCAGCCAAATTGCCCCAAGGCATATTAAAGTAGCTGTTGCTCCTCTGCTTTAAACAGACCTCAAGTTTAAAAAAAATGAATAAAAAACAAAAAAGAATTCTCAACATAAACAGCTTTTATGGAGAGAGAGAAGGGCAGGCCTCAGATCCTGAGGTTCAAAAAGGTAAAGCAACTTGAGAGGAAGCCACAGAGAAAGACATAACCTGGTCCCCATTTCACAAGTCTTTCCTGGAAGATTGCTTAAAGATTCTCAAAAAAAAAGTTAGAAGAAAAATGGGTAACACTGCAAGAAGGATATAATACCCTACAAAAGAGATATGAAAAAAGACACAAATTCACTGAAAAACAAAATTGGTAAAATGGAAAAAGACACCAATTCACTGAAAAACAAAATTGTTGAAATAGAAAAAGAATGCAATAACAAAAAAATTCAATTACCCAATTACAAAAGGAGCTAAAAAAGGTAACTGAAGAAAATAATATTAAAAATTAGAATTAAACAAATGGAAGTGAATGAATCAATAAGACTTCAAGAATTAAACAAAAACAAAAAAAAATGAAAAAAATATAAGAATATATGAGATATCTCCTAGGAAAAACAATTGACCTGGAAAATAGATATAGGAGATACATTCTAAGGATTATTGGACCTCCTGAAAGCCATGATGAAAAAAAGAACCTAGACATTATCTTCCAAGAAATCATGAAAGAAAACTGTCCTGATGTTTTGGAATTAGAAGGTAAAATCAACATCGAAAGAATTCACAGATCGCCTCCTGAAAGAGACTCCAAAATTAAATCCCCAAAAAATATCGTGGCTAAATTTGAGGACTGTTGCACCAAAGAAAAGATATTGCAAGCAGCTAGAAAGAAACAATTCAAAAAACAAGGAACTGTTATTAGAATTACCCAAGATCTGTCAACTTCCACATTAAAGGATTGAAGGGCCTGGAACCAGATATTCTGAAAGACAAAGGAACTTGGATTACAACCAAGAATAAGCTATCCAGCTACAATGAACATTATCTGCCAGGGAAGAAGATGGATATTTAATGATAGAGGTGAATTTCACCTGTTTCTAATTAAAAGACCAGATCTGAACAAAAAAATTGACCTCCTAACACAGAACTCAAGAGAAGCATAAAAAGGTAAAAAGGAAAGAGCTCTTGAAAAACATATTTCTACCGTGGGTATACTTAAATATTGGGGGTATAATTTGATTTTACTTTGATAATATGAAAAAGAAACTAGAGTTGGAAGGGGTATCATACTGGAAAAAGAGGGAAAAGGAGGTAAAAATAAGGTAAAATCTCATGAAGACGCAAAGAAAACCTAATGTAATTGAGGGAAAGAAGGGAGGGGGATGAACATTGTGTGAATCTTACTCTCATCAGATTGGGCTCTAAAAGTGTATATCAGACACATTTGGTTTCATAGAGAAACTTGTCCTTCATTATAGGGAAGTGGGAGGGAAAGGAAGAAAAGAAAGGGATAGACTAATAGAAGGGAAAATAGAGGAATTAGGGCAAAGGTGTGAAAAAGGGGAAAGGGCTCTAAAGGGGGGAAGACTTTTTGAGGGAGGTGGTCATCAAAAGCAAAATATGGAGAGGGGAAAAGGGATAAAGGGGAAAGGAAAGAGAAAAACACAACTTTGGGTAAATAAGATGGCAGGAAATACAGAATTAGTTATTTTAACTGTGAATATGAATGGGATGAACTCTCCCATAAAACAGAAGCTGATAGACTGGATTAAAAGCCAGAATCCAATAATATGTTGTTTACAATAAAAATATCTAAAGCATAGAGATACATACAGAGTGAAGGTAAAGGGCTGGAGCAGAATCTATTATGCTTCAGGTGAACAAAAAAAAAAAAGTAGAGGTAGGAATCCTGATCTCACATCAAGTAAAAGCAAAGACAGATCTAATGAAAAGAGATAAGGAAGGAAACTGTATTTTACTAAAGGATACCATAGATAATGAAGCAATATCAATACCAAACATATATGTACCAAGTAGTATAGCATCCAAATTCCTAGCAGAAAAGTTAAGAGAGTTGCAAGAAGAAATAGACAGCAAAAGTATAATACTGGGGAATCTCAACCTTGCTCTCTTAGAATTAGATAAATCAAACCACAAAATAAATAAAAAAGAGGTTAGGGAAGTAAACAAAATATTAGAAAAGTTAGGTGTGATAGATCTTTAGAGAAAATTGAATGGAGACAGAAGGGAGTTTACTTTTTTCTCTGTGATTCATGGAACTTTTACAAAAATTGACCATGTGTTAGGGCATAAAAACCTCAAAATCAAATGCAGAAAGGCAGAAATAGTAAATGCATCTTTTCAAGATCATGATACAATAAAAATCACATGCAATATGAGGCCATGATAAAATAAACCAAAAGTTAATTGGAAACTAAATAATCTAGTCCTGAATGGCTGAAAGAGCAAATCATAGACACAATCAATAATTTCATCCAGGAGAATGACAGTAATGAAACAACATAGCAAAGTTTGTGTGATACAGTCAAAATAATGAAAAAAAAAGGCTGATGAAGGTGGCCTTGCTGTACCAGATCTAAAACTATATTATAAAGCAGCAGTCATCAAAACCATTTGGTACTGGCTAAGAAATAGAGGAACAGGATAGGATCACAGGAAAAACCAGGAAATAACTATAGCAGTCTAGTGTTTGATAAACCCAAAGACCCCAGCATTTGGGATAAGTGCTCACTATTCGACAAAAACTGCTGGAAAAATCGGAAACTAGTATGGAAGAAGTTAGGGGTTGACCCACACCTATTGCTATATACCAAGATAAAATCTAAATGGGTTCATGATTTATATATAAACAGTGATATTATAAGCAAATTTAAAGAACATAGGATAGTTTACCTCTCAGACCTGTGGAGATGGAATAAATTTATGTCCAAAGAAGAAATGGAACTCTTAATTAAACACCAGATAGATAATTTTGACTATATTAAGTTAAAAAGTTTTTGTACAAACAAAACTAATGCAAACAAGATTAGAAGGGAAGCAATAAATTGGGAAATCATCTTTACATTTAATGGTTCTGATAAAGGCCTCATTTCTAAAATATATAGAGAATTGTCTCATATTTATAAGAATTTAAGCCATTCTCCAATCCATAAATGGTCAAAGGATATGGCAATATCCTTTGACAGGCAATTTTCAGAGGATGAAATTAAAACTATTTGTACTCATATGAAAAGGTGCTCCAAATCACTACTGTTCAGAGAAATGCAAATTAAGACAACTCTGAGATAACACTACACACCTGTCAGATTGGCTAAAATGACAGGAAAAGATAATGACAAATGTTGGAGGGCTTGTAGGAAGGCTGAGACACTGAATCATTGTTGGTGGAATTGTGAAAGGATTCAACAATTCTGGAGAGCAGTTTGGAAGTATGCTCAAAAAGTTGTCAAACTGTGCATACCCTTTGACCTAGCAGTGTATCTATTGGGCCTATATCCCAAACAGATCTTAAAGGAAGGAAAGGGTGCAAAAAACATGTGCAAAAATATTTGTGGCAGTCCTTTTTGTAGTGGCTGGAAACTGGAAATTGAATGGATGTCCATCAGTTGGAGCATGGTTTAATAAATTATAGTATATGTATGTCATGGAATATTATTGTTCTATAAGAAACAACCAGCAGGATGATTTCAGAAAGGCCTGGAGAGACTTGCATGAACTTTTGCCAAGTGAAATGAGCAGAACCGGCAGATCAATATACACAGCAAAAACAAGACGATATGATGATCAATTTTGATGGACATGGTTCTCTTCAACAATGGGATATTTCAAACCAGCTCCAATTGTTCAGTGATGAAGAAAGCCATATATCTCCAGAGAGTGGGAACTGGATGTGGACCACAATATAACATTTTCATGCTCTTTGTTGATATTTTCTTGCATTGTGTTTCCCTTTTCAGATTTTTTTTCTGTCATAGATCCGATTTTTCTTGTGCAGCAAGATAACTGTATAAATATGTATACACATTCGGTTTGTCAAGTATTTTGACATGGTTAACATGTATTGGACTTCCTGCCATCTGGGGGAGGAGGTGGAGGGAAGAGGGAAAAATTTGTAATGGAAGGCTTTGCAAGGATCAATGTTGAAAGATTACTCATGTGTGTATTTTGCAAATAAAAAGCTTTAATTACTTTTTTTAATTAAAAAATTAAAAATAAATAAATAAAAGTTCATTTTGTCAAATGCAAAAAGAGGCAAAAAATCTAATTGTAGAAAATTATGCATCGAAAATTAGAACTGAACAAGGGGAAGTGAATGACTCGAGATATCAAGAACTATTCAAACAAACTCTCCCTCCCAAAAAAATTTTTAAAATTTTATATAGAATAATATAGAAGAATATGTAAAATACCTCATTGCAACATGAACTGACCTGGAAAATAGATCCAGGATAGACACTCTAAGAATTATTGAACTACATGAAAACCATGATGGGAAAAAAAAAGAGCTTAGACAACATCTTTCAAGAAATTGTCAAGGAAAACTGCCTTAATTTCCTAGAATCAGAGGGTAAAATAACCATTGAAATACTCCACCAATTACTTCCTAAAAGAGATACCAAAATGAAAACTCCAAGGAATATTGTAGCTAAATTCCAAAATTATCCAAATAAGGAGAAAATATTACAAGCAACCAGAAAGAAACAATTCAAATATCATGGAGCTACCACCAGGATTACCCAGAACCTAGCTGTTTTTACTTCAAAGTATCAAAGGCCTAGAATATAATATTCCAGAGGGCAAAGAAACTTGAACTGAAGACAAGAATCAACTACCCAGCAAAACTAGCATTATCTTTCATGGAAAAAAAAAGATGGACACTCAATGAAATAGGGGATTGCAATTATTTTTGATGAGAAGATGAGAGCTGAACAGAGAAATCTTCAAATATGAAATTCAACAGAAGCATAGAAGGTAAAAAAGGAAGAGAAAAGACTGTTTTTAAAGGGTAAAATGTTTACATCTCTACATGCAAAGATGACATGTGTGACATGTAACTCTTGAGAACTGCATCTTTGTTAGGAATATACTTAGAAGGTGTAGGTATAATTTGACTTAATTGTGATGATATTAAAAAGAATCTACAGGTGGGAAAGGAATTGTACCTGAATAAGAGGAAAATATAAGAGGTACAAATGGGATAAATTATACTACATGAAGAGGTAAAAATCCCTGTTGCCATTGAGGAAAAAAAAGGAGGGGGATGAGCATTGTTTGAATCCTAATCTCATCAAATTTGGCACAAAGAGAGAATATCATACACATTTAATTTGATATAGAAAATTATCTCACTCTACAGGAAAACAGGAAGAAAAAAGGGAAAGGAAAAAGGAAAGGAGAAGGGGAGGCTAATAGAAGGGAGAACAGAGCTAGAAGAGGAACAATTAAACAAAAGGGAAGGGGCTGACAAAGAGAAGGGAAAGATTGAGGGAGGAGCAAAACAGTGGTGATGAGGGAAAGGAGAAAAAGAGAGAGGAAATTATAATTTGGGAAAAATAGAATAATGAGAAATACAGAGTTAGTCATTTTAACTGTGAATGTGAATAGTATGAACTCTTCCATGAAATGAAAATAGAGAGCAGACTGGATTAAAAGCTAGAATATACAAGATGTTGTGTATAAAAAACACATTTGAAGCAGAAAATAAAATTATGCTTCAGATGAAAGTTTAAAAAAAATCAGGGATAGTTTGATCTCTGCTCAAAGAGAAGCAAAAATAGATCTTAATTAAAAGAGATAAGGAAGGAAGCTTGATCTTGCTAAAGGACATCATAGATAATGAAATAATATCAATACCAAATATATATGTACCAACTGGTATAGAATCCAGATTCCTAGAGAAGTTAATTAAGATAGTTGCAAGAAGAAACAGACAGCAAAACTATGTTAGTGGGGGATCTCAACCTCTTTCAATCACAACTAGATAAATTGAAAGAACAAAATAAATATGAAAGAAGTTAAGGAGGTAAATAAAATTTTAAAAAAACTCAGGTATGATGGAATTTTGGATAGAATTAATATAATTTTTCTCAGTGATACATGGAACCTACATAAAAATTGACCATGTATAAAGGCATAAAAACCTCAAAGTCAAATGCAGAAAGGCAGAAATAGCAAACGCATCTTTTTCAGATCATGATGTAATAAAAATTAATGTAATAAAAGGCTGGGTGAAAAAGACCAAAAATTAACTGGAAACTAAATAATCTAACATATAAAAAATGAGTGAGTAAAACAACAAATCAAAAAAGCAATCAATAATTCATCCAAAAGAATGACAATAATGAGACAACCCAAATTTCATGGGAGACAGCCAAAGCATTTCCTTGAGGACATTTTATATCTCCAAATGCTTACTTAAATAAAATAGAAAATGAGATCTTTCTGGGCATGCAACTACAAAGCTAAAAAAAGAAGAACAAATTAAAAACCCCCAATTAAATACCAAATTTGAAATTCTAAAATTAAAAGGGGAAATTAATAAAATTGAAGGTAAGAAAATGAACAAAATGAAAAATGAAAAGGGTGATTTAGCACCAGTGAAGAGGAAATTAGAGCAATAAAGTGGAGCTATCTTGCTCAACTGTGTGTCAATAAATCTGATAATCTAAGTGAAATGGATGAATGCTTGCAAAAAATATAGATTTCCTAGATTAACAAAGGAGAAGATAAATTACTTTACTCTCATTTTTGAGAAAATAAATTAAACAATCTATTAATGAACTCCCTAAGAAAAAATCTACAGAGACAGATGAATTTACAGGTGAATTCTACCGTACATTTAAAGAAAAGTTAATTACAATACTAGGCAAACTATATGGAAAAATTCATGACATAGACATGGTGCTGATACCTAAACCAGGCAGGGTTAAAACAGAGAAAGAA
>JAJPUD010034991.1:0-10541 GCA_023553655.1 Myrmecobius fasciatus | reverse complement strand
AACTCCTAATTGAACACCAGATGGATAATTTTGATTATATTAAGTTAAAAAGTGTCTGTACAAATAAAACTAATGCAGACAAGATTAGGAGGGAAGCATCAAACTGGTAAATCATCTTTACATTTAATGGTTCTGATAAAGGCCTCATTTCTAAAATATATAGAGAATTGTCTCATATATAGAAGAATTCAAGCCACTCTTCAATAGATAAGTGGTCAGGGGAGATGAAAAGACAATTTTCAGATGATGAAATTAAAACCATCTCTAGTCATATGAAAAGTTGCTCCAAATCACTATTGATCAGAGAAATGCAAATTAGGACAACTCTGAGGTACCACTACACACCTGTCAGATTGGCTAAAATGACAGGAAAAGATAACGATGAATGTTGGAGGGGATGTGGGAAAACTGGGACATTGATGCATTGTTGGTGGAACTGTGAACGGATCCAACCATTCTGGAGAGCAATTTTGTGCTATGTTTAAAAAGTTGTCAAACTGTGCATACCCTTGATCCAGCAGTGTTTCTATTGGGCTTATATCCCAAAGAGATGTTGAAGGAAGGAAAGGGCCCCACATGTGCAAGAATGTTTGTGGCAGTCCTTTTTGCTGTGGCTAGAAACTGGAAACTGAATGGATGCCCATCAATTGGAGAGTGGCTGAATAAATTATGGTATGTGAATGTTGTGGAATATTATTTTTCTGTAAGAAACGACCAGCAGGACGATTTCAGAGAGGCCTGGAGAGACTTGCATGAACTGATGCTGAGTGAAACGAGCAGAACCAGGAAATCATTATGCATGGCAACAACAATACTATATGACGATCAATTCTGAGGTCCATGGCTCTCTGCAACAAAGAAATGTCTCAAACCAGTTTCAATTGTTCACTGAAGAAAACCATATACACCCAGAGAGAGGGATATGAAATATGGACCACAACTAACATTTTCATGATCTCTATTGATGTTTGCTTGCATTGTGTTGCCTTTCTCTGGTTTTCTTTTTTTTTCTTGTAGATAAGATTTTTCTTACACAACTTGTCAACTATTATTACAATATTAACATGTAGTGGACTTCCTACCATCTAGGGGAAGGGAGGGGACTGGGGGTAAAAGATCTAATGGAGAGCTTTGCAAAGATCAATGCTGGGGAACTACCCATACATATGTTATACAAATAAAAAGCTTTAATAAAAAAAAGAAGAAAAAAAAAGCTATATCAACCTTAGTGCCCTCATCAATAAAATGAGAACAGTAATAATATCTTTCTCCCAGGATAAATGCAAAGATCAAATGAGGTTGTATTTGTAATGTGCCATTCACAATGACTAGAAACAAATAAATGCTTAATAAATCTTGTTTTCCTTCCTACTCTTTTTTCATTTTCTTTGATCACATTTTTAGTGAATTTTAGTATTACATATTATTATTAATTGTATAGATATAGTATGGATATCAGATGTTTAATAAAGATACTGTATGCCAAGATTTTTTTCAAATAACTTCTATCATTCTTAGTCCAGTTGCATTAATTTTGTTTAAGCAAAGGCTTTTCATTTTAATGAAACAAAATCATTTCAAATTTTGTTTCACCTCTGGTCTTTATTTTGCTAGGAAGTTTATTAATTTCTTTTTCTAAAATGGAACTATTTAAGTAATTTATTTCTTCCTCTGTTAATCTGGGCAATCAATATTGTTGTAAGTATCTCTCCATTTCACTTAGATCATCAAATTTATTGGCATAAAATTAGGAAAAATAACTCCTAATTATTACTATAATTTCCTCTTCCTCAATGGAAGGTTCACCCTTTTCATTTTTGATACTAACAATTTGATTTTATTCTTTCCTTTCTATAATCAAATTCATTAAAGATTTATCTCTTTTGTTGATTTTTTTTCATAAAGCCAACACTCATTTTGTTTATTAGTTTAATCATTTTTTTACTTTCAATTTTATTAATCTCCCCTTTGATTTTCAGAATTTCAAATATGGAATTTAATTGTAGGTTTTTAATTTGTTCTTTTTCCTTTTTCTTTTCTTTTTTTTCCTGAGGCAATTGAGGTTAAGTGACTTGCCCAGGGTCACACAGCTAGGGAATGTTAAGTGTCTGAGATCAGATTTGGACTCAGGTCCTCCTGACTTCAAGGCTGGTGCTCTATCAGCTGCACCACCTAACTGCCCCTAATTTGTTCTTTTTCTAGCTTTTTTAAAGTTGCACGCCCAATTCATCTGAACTTCTCTTTCTCTACTTTATGCAAGTAAGCATCTAGAGATATAAAACTTCCCCTAAAAATTACTTTGGTTGCATCCCATAAATTTTGGTATGTTGTTTCATTATTGTCATTCATTTGGATGACATTATTAAGGCTATTTGAATTATTTCTTTCTGGCAGCTTGCAATATTTTCTTCTTGATCTGATAATTCTGAAATTTAGGTATGATATTCCTTTGAATTTTCATTTTTACATGTTTCAGGAGCTGATCATTGAATTCTTTCAATGGCTATTTTACCCCCTGGTTCTAAGATGTCAGGGAAATTTTCCTTGATTTCCTGAAAGATATTGTTTTGGCTTTTTTTAATCATGATTTTCAGGCAATCCACCAATTTTTTGATTGTCTCTCCTGGCTCCATTTTCCAGGTCAGTTGTTTTCCAAAAAAATATTTTTACATCTATTTCTATTTTTTCTTATTTTTTGGGGGGAGGTGTTTGAATGATTCTTGACGTTTCCTTGAGTCAGTTGCATTTTTGTTCAATTCAAATTTTTAGTGAATTATTTTCTTCAATTAGCTTTTTAATATCCTTTTGCATTTATTCAGTTAAACTTCTAGATAAGTTGTTTTGTTTATTGGATTTTTTTTTCACTTCACAAATTCTGTTTTTCAGTGAGTTGGTTTCTTATTCCATTTCATCAAATCTATTTTGTAAGAAGTTACATGTTTTTTTCCATTTCGTTAAATCTATTTTTAAGCAGTTTTCTTCAGATAATTTCTGTTTTCTTTTCCAAACTCTCTTGTAAAGTTCTCATTTTATTTCCCCATTTTTCTCCTAATTCTCTTTTAAGATCTTTTTTGAGTTCTTCCAAGAGATCCTTGTGAGATGGAGACCAAATCATATAACCCTTTAGGGCTTCATCTGGAGACATTTTGTCTTTAGGGTCCTCAGGGTTTGAAGTCTGTTCTCCATAAAAGCTATCTATGATCAGAGCTCTTTTTGCTCATTATTAAAAGTTGAGGTCTGCACTGAAGACAAAAGGGAGATTGTTGCAAGCTTCCTCTACAGATGATAGCAGCTTCACTCTGCCCAGGGACCTGCTCCTGACTTCCTTCCCATGCTGTGTAATTATGGCCAAGTCCCATATTATTTTGGGATTCAGGGGCTATTTGCCTTCAGTAGTTGTGTTGCATCTCACAACTAGTTTTGGTGATCCACTGGCTTCTGAACCAGAACAGAGTAGCCAATGTGCCTGTATTTTTGCTAAGAGTCTCCTGGGTCTCTGTGCAGAGCCTGCTCAGCCATCTTTCAATCCTTCCCCATCTCTCCCAGGCCTGATTGAAACAGACCTTTTCTGAAATTCTTCCAAAATATCTTCTGCTGGAAATTTCTTACACTC
This sequence comes from Myrmecobius fasciatus, assembly GCA_023553655.1. Taxonomy (NCBI): domain Eukaryota; kingdom Metazoa; phylum Chordata; class Mammalia; order Dasyuromorphia; family Myrmecobiidae; genus Myrmecobius; species Myrmecobius fasciatus. The sequence goes on along the minus strand of JAJPUD010034991.1, from coordinate 6,928 downwards.
CAAATATATGTGGGTTCTGTCACTCCAAAACCAGTTCATAGGCTTAATCTGAAGGAAGCCAGGAAAAGCTCAAAGATCTGCCTAGCCTTTATTTTGTTAAAAAAAAAATTGTACTGCCTAAAAGAATGGTGAAATGTATTCAAGCTACCCTTCTGAATTTCTTGATGACATTATCTTTGAGTTTGTCTATTCAGATCATATATTCATTTTACTGTTGAATGGTGACCTAAACCCAATTTCTACAATACTGCTTTCTAGTTTCCCTTGCAATTCATTTTCAAAAAGAAATGTCCTTCCTAGGTAATTTATATTTTCAGACATATCACATGCTTCATTGACTAGGCTGTTCCACTGACCTACTTTTTATTTCATTTTTTAATTACCACCAAATAGGAAAAAAAAAAGGCAGACAATTCAAATATGCTGGAGCAACAATTAGAATTGTAAAGAATCTATCATTAGCCATAATAAAAGACTACAGGTCCTGGAACATGTTATGCCAGCAATCAAAAGAACTAGGCCTGTGGCCAAAAATGTTATATCCAGCAGAATTTTCCCTAATTAAAAAATGGGAATTCAATGTTTTTTTTTCCTTGTTTCTTGCAAAATTTTCTCTTTGAAATGGGGGTTTGGAAATTTGGCAGATATATTCCTATGTATTTTCCACAAAGATTTTTTTTTCCTCTTTTTAGTGAGAAGCATTAGTGTAAGCATTATCCCTGGGTTTGGGGGAGAGCACCTCTACCTCAACTTCAACTCTCCCGTATGATCTGGAATCTCAAATGAAAAGGTCCCAATTCCTGCAAATGCCCAAAGCCAGCAGTCCCTCTGTCCCATTGCTTCAGCACTTACCTGCTGCACTGGTTCCTTCTCAAAAAGGACTGTGTCTCAGCAGCATATCTGGCCCTGACAGCATGAGGTTCCCTCAATCTTACCAGACTCAAACCCCAGACTCCACATGCTATCTAGAAGGTGAAAATTCCTGTGATTCCAGCTGTGCTCCAGTCAAACGCAGATAGCCCCAGGGCTCCCACTGGCTGTTCCCTAGGAGGCAGCCCAAAAATGTTTGCACTTCACATGGGTTAAATCCAGTCCTTAAATCTTTCTTCTAGTTATCTCTGGTTATCCCAGGAGGATCCATGTTCTGCCCTGTCTTCTTTATTTTTCACCAGTCTATGTTCTCTAAGAGACATAAATTTGGTCTATTTGTGGGGAAATCTGGAGAGTGAAATTTATTGATGTACTTGTTCATCTTCCTAGAATCCTCCCCTATTTTGTAGGTTTTTTAACCTATATTATACCAGAGCCATCTGGGTCCAGTAGTCAAATATAAATCAGGACAACTGGAGGTGGCCCTGGATACAGTAAGGATACCTTGACTTTTTACTCTAAGGTCATTAATAGGTCTCTGTTTAACTTACTGACACTTAGATCCAGGTCTTCAAAATCTAAATTCAATGTTCTTTCCATTGAATTGTGCTGCCTCCAACCTAATCTTCTACATAGAAGCAACAAGTTTCAGGAATATTCTCATTTAATTAATATTCTGTCATTTCATAATTTTCAGATCTATTTTTATCTAAAAACTTTTCATAATGATTTTAGGCAAGAACCACATTACTGAAACTGTCTTCTTTTACTAACTATATGGATAACTATGTGAAAAATACAGGTCTCTAGGATTATATAATTTTTGTCTTGAATTTCTAACTTCATGCAGTTATATGTGGAACTTCTTATTTTAATAATTTGGAAAAAAGTGCCCCCCAGTCTACTTATTTTTTCATATAGAGAAATTTTATTCATCATTTTAAATGATAGAAGTTACAAATCTGCATTATTATCCATTATTACCATTGCTAGTTATAGTAGATCACAACTATAAAAATTCCTTGGATATTATTTTATCACAGTGAAAAAAATAACCAAATAGGTTTGAATATAAGCATGAAGATAAAAATCTGATTTTCCACTCACACTATTTTTTTTCTTCTGATCATAATACAAGTATTCTTTGAAGTGGCATTATTCCCTAGAATTTAGTGATTTGTGTGCCATATATAGCACATGTTTAGAATTTATTAGGCTTCTTCATCCCTAAAGCATCTTATGAAAGGCCCCTATTATTCTTGATTTTTCTTCATCCCCAACATCTGTTGAACAGGGAAGTGAGTAGCTATTCTACTTTCTTGACCTGAGAGAACAGATTAATCAAGAACTTAATTCAAGATGATGTGCCAAAATTTGTACTTAACATAGAAATATAAGGTGCTATAAAGAAATCTTACAGAATGCCTAAAAAGTCAAAACTGTCATTGCAAAACAGGTGGATGACAAACACAGCCTGTCCAAATTATAGGCCATTGTGAGGCCCAAGCAATGGGGAAAAGCTGGAATCCTCCCTGCTTGGAGCATCTGGATGAAAAGAGAAACAAAAACATTAGATACTCATGACCTTATGATCTTCAAGGCACAAGATCTTTCTCAATTATTTAAACTGTCTTAACACCGAGATTATAGTATGGGGATTTCACTGCTCCCAGAAGTGGGTCACAAGTGATGCCTTAAATATCTCTGATTCATTTCTAAGTATGATATTGTTTCCTAAGCTTTCACTTTTTCATTCATTTCAATTTCAAGAGCATTCAAAATGCTAAAGTCCTATTTATTGAACCTTCTGTTTGAAAATGACTCTTTTTTTTAATGAGACCTCCTTAAAAACTATGCACATTGCAAATGACTTGGTGTAGTGTTAGGAACCAATTTGGAGACAATCTCTATTTCCATCTAGATTAAAATTATATCAATTTCCATGAAGTTAACTGATTGATAGCTCAATATAGTCAAAAAGGAAGGAGAGCTATACCTCTGCATGCTGTATTAATATAATGTTTTAAGATTTTGCAAAATGTTTTCCTCACAACAAACTTGTGAAATCAGTAGTATAAATATCATTTTAATGATAAAATTGAAGCTGTCAATTATAGAGCTAATAAGTATCTGAAACAGGATTCAAAGCAAGCATCCTGCCTCCAACCTCATCCCTTTCACAGTATCTCAGAATAGGGAAGAAACCCAAGATCATGAAGGGTGAAAATACCTGACCAAAATTCTCCTCTAAGTCAAAGGTTCATCTGACTTTACCTATGAGGGGGGAAGTCAGAACTTCCTTATTCAGCTCATTCTACACCCACATTCCCTGGGTTGGGTTTATTTCTCTCTTGGCAGGCACATGGGAATCTTTCCTTCTCTTCTCTACCTGGTTGATGTGAAAAAAAAACATACTTCACTGAAACTTCTTACTGAAAAAAAGCAGAGTAAGTAACTGTGTGTGGTTGTTGTTATTTGTTGTTGTTTTTGTCCCAAACGTTTGCTCTTCAAACGTTTGATTATTTTTATTATATGTCTTCTAGCTCTTCCCTTTTCTAGGCTGACTATTCTCACTTCCTTCAACCAACTTTCAAATGATTTGGTGTCCAGGCAGCCAGCTAGTATAGTCAGTAGATAGATGCTAGAGCGAAAATAAGGAAGATTTGAGTTCCAATCCAGACTGAGAAACTTCTGAGCTGTGTGATCCTGGATAATTCACTTAATGTCTGTTGGCCTTAGTCCTCTCAGTTGTAAAATGGAAATATTAATAAAAGTGTCTGGGTTGTTAGGGGAGGAATGAGATAATAATTCAAAAACCCTAATTATTATCCTCTTCTGAATATTTTTGAGTTTATCAATGACTTCTCTAAAATTTAACAGCCAGAGGTGCTCTTACTAGAGCTGATCAAGAGAGCAAAATCATATCTTTCATTCTACCTATGAGGTCTCTCTTGAAACAATCTGAGAATTGTTAGCTTTTTTTGGCTGTTACATCATAGTGCTGATTCATGTTCACCTTCTAGTCCAATAAATACCCCAGACGTTTTTCAAGACAACTGGTTTCTAGCATCTCGTACTTATTTAAAAGCCAAATATAGAACTTAGCATTTGTTCTTATTATCATCATGTTAGGTTGTATCAAATTTCTGTAAGTGTTTAGAATCATAAATGTAGAGCAGGAAGGAACCTTAATGTTCATATAATCCAATAATGCCTTCATTTTCGGATGAAGAAGACCTAGAGAGAATAAGCAATGTTGTGACCATAGGGAACTTATTTAAACTTTCCCAGATTTAGTTTTCTCATTTATAAAATAGGATCTTTGGACCAGATGACCCCTAAATTTCTTTCTAACTCTAAATGTATAATAACTATAAATTGCTTTTTCCAAGGCCATACAACCAGTAAATTATAGCCAAAATTTGAAATTTGATTTTGTAACCCCAAATTCAGTCATCCTCTGTTCTTCTCTGTTGAGAGCTTCTTCCATTTTGATACCACATCATCGCTATACTAATGTGGTAAATGGTAAATCATGCCTGCACACAAAGCATTCAGTTTTATTCTCAGGATTATAAGTAAAATGTTTCAATAGAAGATCCATTAAATCTTTTTTTAATTGCTTAGAATTAATTATTTACAATATTTAGAGAAAAGCCAACTCCAATCAATCAGTATGTATTTATTAACTGTCTACTCTATGTTTCAGGTACTGGGGAAACAAAAAACAAAAGGGAAATAATCTTTATTCCAAAAGAATTTATATTTTATAGGGAGAAATAACATTACCACATATCAATAACTATACAATAAATACAATGTAATTTGAGGGCAATGGAGGAACTAGCATCTCTTTATCACTATAATGTGACTCAAAGGTTGCGGGCTATCAAAATTGCAAAATTGGGAAATGTGAATTAACAATGGCATTTTTATTTTTTTGTTTCTCAGAATGCTTTCATGCTACTTGAATATATTGCAAAGAGAATACTTAAAGATTAAAAAAAGGGGGCTAAAGTAAACTCCTTTCATTTTCTTCATCTTGAAGCATTGTGAAATCTGAAATGTCAAAGTGCATGGATGGATTTGGACAGGAATATATAGGGGATAGATGCTCTTGATTTGAGATTATTAAAAAAATCTGTGAGAGATCATGGCCAAACCAGACACTACTCTCTGTACTGTCACTAAGTAACCAAAGCTGAGCTGAAAAATACTTGGAAAATGAGAATACCATTCTGGTTTTTAAAAGAGCCCCCCTAATGAGTTGAAGAGAAAGTCAACCTATTGTTTCAAAAAAGTTTTTTTTTTTTAATTCAACACAGAAAAATGTTATAGTTACCTCCTTTCCCCCTACACACACACACACACACACACACACACACACACACACACACACAGACATAAAAATCTTAAATTAGTTTCAGTCTTAAGTAGTAGTTTGGGTAATGCACTGATGTGTCCTGCATGGGGTCTGACAACAATACTCTTGGGGTGGGGGAGTATGAATAATTCAACTTTGAATTTTTACAATCTATCTTCCAAGAAGACTGAAAGTCACTCTGATTGAAGGATTGACAGGATTTAAAACCCATTTCAAAATAGTTTCAAGCCTTAATTGGAGTTTGAACTAAGCAACCCTTTTTTTCACCCTCCACTCCCTCCTCTTTCTATTGTCTTCCCTTCTATCTTCTCTCATGCTCTTTCAATTCTTCTCTCCTTTTCCCTTATTCTTATTGCTCTAAGTTCAAGTGCTTCCTCTGAAACCTATTAACATTTGACTTTGGGCAAGTCACTAAAGGTAAAGGCAGATAAGGTATCTATTAAGTGCTTACTTTGTAGCAGACATTTTATTATATCATTTTGCTATCAGCACTGATAATCCAAATACAAGCAAAAAATAATGTATCTGACCTCAAAGACCTTAGAATCAAATGGTAGAAGACCAGAAATAGGGACATAAATGACAGCTGAAATGGGTTAGAGGAGAAGAGACCTATGTACCAAACATGAAAGGTAAATAAGTCTTAAGTGATAGGAGCAGAGCAAGAAGTGGAATGAAGTTTATATATAGCTTTGATACTTTCTCAAATGGAAGTTCCAAGGAGCATCTCATAAATTGGAAGAGGAGGAGGAAAAAAGTTGAGGCTGCTAAGACAAAGAGAATTAAAGAGAATAAAAGTGTAAATGAAAAAGGAGTGGAATGACCTTTCTGAGACTCATTTTTCTCATCTGCAAAATGAAAGGGTTGACATAGATGGCCTCCAGGGTGCCTCCCAGTCTGAAATCTGGAATTCTATGATTCTTGGATCCTATAAACTTTTTCTCTTTCTTCAATATTATGACCCTTTTAAGACTGCACATTGAGAGACTAAATGATAAAAAAAAGTAAGCTCTATAACTCTTTTAATTCCCTACACACACATACATATCCTCACATATGTAGACACACATATGATTGTAAGACTATAATTACATTTCTATATTTTGATTTCTCTATTATTTTTAGGAAATATACTAACCAAAATGGCTTGGTATTTTGTGTACAATGGTAAAGTACCACTTTTTTTCAACCACAACTTTAAAGAAGTAAGTGTAATTACATGACACAAATCTGTGCGATACATTGGCATATTTTAGATGGAAATCCGATAATACCTTAAGTATTGGTGTTTGGTAACCAATGAGAGACAGTCTATATAGATCACACAGATTTGTTAGGTAGATATAAGATAGTCTGTGAACATGTTGATCTAATAACAAAAAAGCCTAAGAGCAACTGAATCATTGTTTTCCATTTATTAAGTGACTGAATTTAATTACCTATGTGATGTCAAATGGATAGCATAAAACTGTTACTGAATATAGTGCAGTGAAAAGAATGCTGGTTTTGGAGTCTGAGGTCCTGTGGTTCAATTCCAATTCTTTGTCTCTAGGTGGGCCTCAGTTTCTTTTCTTTTTTTTTTTTTTTATAAAGCTTTTTATTTGCAAAACATATGAGTGACCTTTCAACATTGACCTTTGCAAAAAAAAAAAAAAAACTTTTTTTTTCCCAAGC
>JAJPUD010034990.1:0-10541 GCA_023553655.1 Myrmecobius fasciatus | reverse complement strand
AGAAAAAATCTCCAGGGCCAGATGGATTTACATGTGAATTTTACCAAACATTCAAAGAACAATTAATCCCAATACTATATAAAGTATTTGAAAAAATAGGGAAAAAAGGTGTACTACCAAATTCCTTCTATGACACAGATATGGTGCTGATAGCTAAACCAGGTAGGGAGAAAACTGAGAAAGAAAACTATAGATACATTTCCCTAATGAATATTGATGCAAAACTTTTAAATAAGATTTTAGCAACAAGATTACAGAAAGTCATCCCCAGGATAATACACCATGACCAAGTAGGATTTATACCAGGAATGCAGAGCTGGTTCAATATTAGGAAAACTATTAGCATAATCAATTATATGAATAACCAAATTAATAAAAACCATATGATTATCTCAATAGATGCAGAAAAAGCCTTTGATAAAATACAACACTCATTCCTATTAAAAACACTGGAGAATATAGGAATAAATGGGCTTTTCCTTAAAATGATTAGTAGTATTTACTTAAAACCTTCAGCAAGCATCATATGTAATGGAGTCAAACTAGAACCATTCCCAATAAGATCGGGAGTGAAACAAGGCTGCCCACTGTCACCATTATTATTTAATATTGTCTTAGAAATATTTGCTTTGGCAGTAAGAGAAGAAAAAGAGATTAAAGGAACTAGAGTAGGTAATGAGAAAACCAAATTATCACTCTTTGCAGATGACATGATGATATACGTAGAGAACTCTAAAGACTCAACTAAAAAACTACTAGAAACAATTCACAACTTTAGCAAAGTTGCAGGATACAAAATAAATCCACATAAATCATCAGCATTTTGATATATTACCAATAAAGTTCAGCAGCAAGAGATCCAAAAAGAAATTCCATTCAAAATAATTGTTGATAGTATAAAATATTTGGGAATTTATATTAAGTTAAAAAGTTTTTGTACAAACAAAATCAATGCAGACAAGATTAGGAGGGAAGCAATAAATTGGGAAATGATCTTTACATTTAAGGGTTCTGATAAAGGTCTCATCTCTAAAATATATAGAGAATTTTCTCATATTTATAAAAATTCAAGCCATTCTCCAATCAATAAATGGTCAAAGGATATGAACAGACAATTTTCAGAGGACGAAATTAAAACTATTTATAGTCATATGAAAAGGTGATCCAAATCACTATTGATGAGAGAAATTCAAATCAAGAGAACCCTGAGGTACCACTACACACCTGTCAGATTGGCTAAAATGACAGGAAAAGTTAATGATGAATGTTGGAGGGGATGTGGGAGGGCTGGGACACTGATGCATTGTTGGTGGAACTGTGAACGGATACAGCCATTTTGGAGAACAATTTGAAGCTACGCTCAAAAAGTTATCAAACTATGCATACCGTTTGACCCAGCAGCATCTGCCATCTACGGGAGGGGTGGGGAGTTGGGGGGAAAATTTGTATTACCCACACATATGTTATGCAAATAAAATTTTAAAAAAAGTTTCTGTACAAATAAAATTAATGCAGACAAGATTAGGAGGGAAGCATCAAACTGGGGCATCATCTTTACATTTAATGGTTCTGATAAAGGCCTCATTTCTAAAATATATAGAGAATTGTCTCATATATATAAGAATTCAAGTCACTCTTCAATAGATAAGTGGTCAAGGGATATGAATGGACAATTTTCAGATGATGAAATTAAAACAATCTCTAGTCATATAAAAAGTTGCTCCAAATCACTATTGGTCAGAGAAATGCAAATTAGGACAACTCTGAGGTACCACTACACACCTACACACTTGTCAGATTGGCTAAAATGACAGGAAAAGGTAACGATGAATGTTGGAGGGGATGTGGGAAAACTGGGACACTAATACATTGTTGGTGGAACTGTGAATGGATCCAACCATTCTGGAGAGCAATTTGGAGCTATGCTCAAAAAAGTTATCAAACTGTGCATACCCTCTGACCCAGCAGTGTTTCTATTGGGCCTATATCCCAAAGAGATCTTAGAGGAGGGAAAGGGACCCACCTCTGCAAGAATGTTTGTGGCAGCGCTTTTTGTAGTGGCTCGAAACTGGAAACTGAAGGGATGCCCATCAATTGGAGAGTGGCTGAATAAATCATGGTATATGAATGTTATGGAATATTATTGCTCTGTATGAAACGACCAGCAGGATGATTTCAGAGAGGCCTGGAGAGACTTGCATGAACTGATGCTGAGTGAAACGAGCAGAACCAGGAGATCATTATACATGGCAACAACAATACTATATGACGATCAATTCTGATGGACGTGGCTCTCTGCAACAAAGAAATGTCTCAAACCAGTTCCAATTGTTCACTGAAGAAAACCATATACACCCAGAGAGAGGGATATGAAATATGGACCACAACGTAACATTTTCATGATCTCTATTTATGTTTGCTTGCATTGTTTTTCCTTTCTCTTGTTTTCTTTTTTTTCTTGTAGATAGTATTTTTCTTGCACAACTTGTCAACTATTATTACATTATTAACATGTACTGGACTTCCTGCCATCTAGGGGACGGGAGGGGATTGGGGGTAAAAGTTGTAATGGAGAGCTTTGTGAATATCAATGCTGGGGAACTATCCATACATATGTTATACAAATAAAACGCTTTAATAATAAAATAAAATAAAATAGAATAAAATAAAAATAAAAAAGAATGGTCATTATTCATTGCTTTGACCAGAGTTCTTAAGGCTTTCAAAAATTTTACATAACTTCACATGTGGTTTCTTAATTATGGGTGGAGAGAGCCTAGAACTCAAATTTTAAAAACTGTAAAAAAAATCCTTTCTTTTTAATGGAACTGGGAAAAATATTAAATAAATTTTTAAAAAACAAAAAACCCACAAAAAACAAAAAAAAAACCCAAAAAAACATGATCAAACTGTGCATACCCTTTGACCCAGCAGTATTTTTATTGGGCTTATATCCCAAAGAGATTTTAAAGAAAGGAAAGGGTCCCCCATGAGCAAGAATGTTTGTGGCAGCCCTTTTTGTAGTAGCTAGAAATTGGAAACTGAATGGATGCCCATTAATTGGGGAGTGGCTGAATAAATTATGGTATATGAATGTTATGGAATACCTGAATAAATTGTGCTACATGAATTCTATGGAATATTATTGTTGTATAAGAAAAGACCAGCAGAACTTATTTTCCACAGCAAGATAGCTGTAAAAATATGGATATATAAATTCTATTTGTCAAGTATTTTAAGAAATTAAGATTTAGTAGACTTCCTGCCATCTATGGGAGCGCTGGGGACTAGAGGGGGAAAATTTGTAACAGAAAGCTTTGTAAGGGTTAATGTTGAAGAATTACCCATACATGTTTTTTGCAAATAAAAAGCTTTAATAAAAAAAAGAGAAGGAAACTCGAAGTGGAAGGGGTATCATATTGGAAAAACAGGTAAAAAGAGGTAAGATAAGGTTTCAAAAAAGGAGGTAAAATAGAGGAAAAGAAAACCTAATATAATTGAGGGAAAGAAGGGAGAGCGATGAGCATTGTGTGAATCTTATTTTCATCAGATTGGGCTGTAAAAGAGAATATCAGCACATTAGGTTTCACAGAGAAACTTGTCCCTCCTTACAGGGAAGTGGGAGGGAAAAGAGGAAAAGAAAGGGAAAGACTAATACAAGAGAAAATAGAAGAATTAGGGGAAAGGGGTAAAAAAGGGGAGGGTTCTAAAAGGAGGGAGGAGTGTTTGAGGAAGGTGGCCATCAAAAGCAAAATACAGGGAGGGGAAGGGAGAAAAGGGAAAGGAAAGAGAAAAGCATATATTTGCGTAAATAAGATGGCAGGAAATATAGAATTAGTTATTTTAACTGTGAATGTGAATGGGATGAACACTCCCATAAAACAGAAGTGGATAGAAGACTGGATTAAAAGCCAGAATCCAATAATATGTTGTTTACAAGAAACACATCTAAAGCATAGAGACACATACAGAGTGAATGTCAAGGGCTGGAGTAGAATCTATTATATTTCAGGTGAACAAAAAAAAAGCAGGAGTAGCAATCCTGATCTCAGATCAAGTAAGAATATAGAGAGATCTAATTAAAAGAGATAAAGAAGGAAACTATATTTTACTAAAGGGTACCAAAAATCTTGAAGCAATATCAATAAGAAATATATATGCACCAAGTGGTATAGCATCCACATTCCTAGAAGAAAAGTTAAGAGAGATGCAAGAAGAAATAGACAGAAAAATTATTCTAGTAGGGGATCTCAACATTGCTCTCTCAGAATTAGATAAATCAAACTACAAAATAAATAAGAAAGAAGTTAGGGAGGTAAACAAAATACCTAACTTACAAAAGATCTTTGGAGAAAATTGAATGGAGAGAGGAGTTCACTTTTTTCTCAGCAGTCTATGGGACATATACAAAAATTGACTTTGTGTTAGGGCATACAAACCTCAAAATCAAATGCAGAAAGGCAGAAATAGTAAATGCATTTTTTTAGACCGTAATGCAATAAAAATCACGCACATTACAAGGCCAAGTGAAACTAACCCAAAAGTTAATTGGAAATTAAATAATCTAATCCTAAAGAATGAATGGATCAAAGAACAAATCATAGACACAATCAATAATTTCATCCAGGAGAATTACATTAATGAGAAAACATAACAAAATTTGTGTGATATAGCCAAAACACCAAAGGGTAATTTTATGTTTCTAGATGCTTACGTGCATAAAATAAAGATAGATAAGATCAATGAATTGGGCTTACAATTTAAAAAGCTAAAAAAAAAGAACAAATTAAAAACCCTCAATTAAATACCAAATTGGAAATTCTGAAAATAAGAGATTAATAAAATTGAAAATAAGAAAAGTAGTGAATTAATAAAAAAAAACTAAGAGTTGGATTTATGGGGAAAAAAACAACAAAATAGATAAGCCTCTAGTTAATTTGATTTGAAAAAGGAAAGGGGAAAATCAAATTGTTAGTTTCAAAAATGAAAAGGGAGAACTTTCCACCAATGAAGAGGAAATTAGAGCAATAGGAGTTACTTTGCCCAACTTTATGCCAATAAATTTGATAATCTAAATGAAATGGAGAAATATCTATAAAAATATCGATTGCCCCGATTAACAGAAGGGGAAATAAATTATTTAAATAGTCCCATTTTAGGGAAAGAAATCTAACAAGCTGTTAAACAACTCTCTAAGAAAAAATCTAAAGGGCCAGATGGATTTACATGGGAATTCTACCAAACATTCAAAGAACAATTAATTCCAATACTGTATGCCCCATTTGAAATAATAGGGAAAGAAAGTGTTCTACCAAATTTCTTTTATGATTAAGATATGGTGCTGATAGCTAAACCAAATAGGGTGAAAACAGAGAAAGAAAACTATAGACCAATTTATTTAATGAATATTAAGGCAAAAATCTTAAATAAAATATTAGCAATGAGATTACAGATAGTCATCTCCACAATGACCAAGTTGGATTTATACCAGACATGCAGGGCTGGTTCAATATTAGGAAAACTATCAGCATAATCAATTATATTAATAACCAAACTAACAAAAATCATAAGATTATCTCAATAGATGGAGAAAAAGCACTTGATAAAATCCAACATCCATTCCCATTAAAAACACGAAAGAGTATAGGAATAAATGGGCTTTTCCTTACAATGATCAGTAGCATCTATTTAAAGCATGAGCAAGCATCATATGTAATGGGGACAAACCAGAACCATTCCCATTAAGATCAAGAGTGAAACAAGGCTGCCCACTGTCACCATTACTGTTCAATATTGTGTTAGAAGTGTTAGCTTTGGCAGTAAGAGAAGAAAAAGAGATTAAATTAGAGGAATTCCTAAAAGGAAACCAAATTATCACTTTTGGCATATGATATGATGGTATACTTAGAGAACCCTAGAGAGTCAACTAAAAAACTACTAGAAATAATTCACAACTTTAGCAAAGTTGCACGATACACGGGGCAGCTAGGTGGCACAGTGGATACAGCACCAGGCCTGAAGTCAGGAGGACCTGAGTTCAAATCTGGTTTTAGACACTTAACATTCCCTAGATGTGTGACCCTGGGCAAGTCACTTAACTTCAATTGTCTCAGCAAAAAGAAAAAAAAATCGCATGATACAAAATAAATCCATCTAAATCAGCAGCAGTTTTATATATTACCAACAAAGTTCAGCAGCTAGAGATACAGAAAAAAATTCCATTCAAAATAAGTCTTGATAATATAAAGTATTTGGGAGACTCAACTAAAAAAATACTAAAAACAATTCACAACTTTAGCAAAGTTGCAGGATTCAAAATTAATCCACATAAATCATCAGCATTTTTATACATTACCAACAAAGTTCAGCAGCAAGAGATACAAAAAGAAATTCCATTCCAAATAGCAGATGATAGGATAAAATATTTGGGAATCTATCTGCCAAGGGAAAGTCAGCAACTATACAACTAAACTACAAAACACTTTCCACACAAATAAAGTCACACATAATCAGTTGGAAAATGATTAAGTGCTTATGGGTAGGCTGAGCAATTATAATAAAAATGACAATACTACCCAAATTAATTTATTCATTTAGTGTCATACCAATCAAACTCCCAAGAAATTATTTCATAAAACTAGAAAAAATAGTAGCAACATTCATCTTGAAGAACAAAAGGTCAAGAATGGCAATGGAATTACTGGAGAAAATTGCTGATGAAGGAGGTCTAGCTGTGCCAGATCTAAAACTATATTATACAGCAGCTATCATCAAAATCATTTGGTACTGGCTAAGAAATAGAGTAGTCAACCAATGCAATAGGATATGATCACAGGACCAAGTAGGTAATAACTATAGCAAACTAGTGTTTGTCAAACTCAAAGATCCTAGCTTTTGGAATAAGAACTCAGTATTTGACAAAATCTTGTAGGAAAATTGGAAAGTAGTATGGAAGAAATTAAGGCTTGACCCACACCTAACATGACATACCAAGATAAGATCAAAATGGGTTCATGATTTAGATATAAAGAGTTATATTGGGGGTGGAGCCAAGATGGCAGAGATCAGACAGGAGTCTCTGTAACCTCCTCTAACCTTCCCTCAAAGCAACAACATATGAAGCCTCTAGACTGATTTTGAAGTAAAAAATCCACCATATCTGGAGGACAATACATTTCTAGAAGAAGATACTCTGGAAGAACTTCAAAACAGGTCTGTTTTAATTAGGGAGGGATGTGGTCTGCTGAACCCAGACTGCATCATAGGGAGAACAGAGCAGGGAGACCGGAGCAGGGAGCTGGAGCAGGAGTCGGAGCATTGTGCTTTTCACATACCTGGGAATCTTCTGTGGGCCTCTTGGGCCAATCTGTCCTGATTGTAAGAAGGTGGTTTGGAAAATCTGCCTTTTGTGGGGGGTAGATTGTGAACAACTGAGCCCCTGATTAGTGCCCGACCTAGCTGCAATTACACACCACCCTAAAGCAATCAATCAATCAGCACAACTGATATGAACCTGAAATAACTCAACCAGCAGAACTGCCCCAGGGTAGATTAATGCAGCTGTCCCTCCTTTGCCTTGAACAGACCTTACAACTTTAAAAAAATGAATAAAAAACCAAAAAGAGCTCTCACCACAGACAGCTTTTATGGAGAGAGAGGAAAACAGACCTCAAATCCTGAGGTCCCTAAAGGTAAAGCAACTCCAGAAAAAGCCCAAAATAGAGACATAAACTGGACTCCATGCCACAAGGCTTTCTTTGAAGATTGCATAAAGAATCATAAAAGAGAGTTAGAAGAAACATAGGGAAACGAAATGAGATCACTGCAAAATAAAATGGAAAAAATGGAAAAAAAACTACAATGAACAAATTGGCCAATTACAAAAGGAGCTAAAACAGCAACTCAAGAAAATAAGACATTAAAAATTAGAATCGAACAAATGGAAGTGAATGACTCATCAAGACTTCAAGAATCAGTCAAACAAAAACAAAAAAATAAATAAAAAGACAGAAAAAAAAACATGAAATATATCCTAGGAAAAACAACTGAACTGGAAAATAGACCTAGGAGAGACAATCTAAGGATTATAGGGCTTCCTGAAAGCCATGGTGAAAAAAAGAACCTAGATACTATCTTCCAGGAAATCATAAAAGAAAACTGCTCTGATATTTTAGCCTCAGAAGGCAAAATACTTATTAAAACAATCCACCGATCACCTCCTGAAACAAACCCAAAAATTAAATCCCCCAGGAATATCGTGGCTGAATTCCAGAACTATCATACCAAGGAAAAGATATTAGAATAAGCCAAAAAGAAACAATTCAAATATCAAGGAGCCACAATTAGGATCACACAGGACCTAGCAGCTTCTACTTTACAGGATCGAAGGGCCTGGAATCAGATATTCCAAAGGGCAAAGGAACTTGGATTACAATCAAGAATAAGTTATCCAGCTAGAATGAGCATTATCTTCCAGGGAAGAAGATGGTCATTCAACGATATAGGAAAATTTCACATATTTCTAATGAAAAGACCAGAACTGAACAAAAAAAAATTGATCCACAAACACAGAACACAAGAGAAACATAAAAAGATAACAAGAAAAAAAACTATTGAGAACTATATGATATGGATACTTATAGAATGAGGGTTGATTTTATGATTTTATTATTACATTATTATTATTATGATATGACTACTGTCATTTTATGATTATTATGATTTGACAAACTGAAAAAGAAATTAGAGGTAGAAAAGAGATAACACTGGAAGAAGAGGAACAGGAGGTAAAATAAGGGAAATTACATCACATATAGAGGCAAAAGAAAATCTATAATGATTGAGGGGAAAAAAAGGGAGGGGAATGAGAATTGTGTTAATCTCCATCTCATCAGATTTGGCTCTGAGGGAATAATAGACATATTGGGTATCAAAAAGAAACTTGTCCTATCTTATGAGGAAACAGGAGGGAAAGGGGGAAAAGAAAAGGAATAGAGTAATAGAAGGGAAAACAGAAGAATTAAGGGAAAGTTGTAAAAAAAAAAAAAAGGGGTGGGACTCTAAAGGGGAAGGATTGTTTGAGAGAAGTGGTCATCAAAAGCAAAATACTAGGGAGGAGGGAAAGGGGATAGGAAAGAGAAAAGCATAAGCTAGGGGTAAATAAGATGGCAGGAAACACAGAATTAGTTATTTTAACTGTGAATGTGAATGGGATGAACTCTCCCATAAAGCAGAAGCAGATAGCAGACTGGATTAAAAACTAGAATCCGGGGCGGAGCCAAGATGGTGGAGTGAAAGGGTGACTCTTTGCATCCTCCTCTGAACTTCTCTCAAATCAACAATAAAATAAGCCTCTGAACTGATATTCAAGTCAACGAATCAGGAAATATTTGGATACTGCTTGCAGATATCTCTGAAAAACTTCACATCAGGTTTGTCTAGCTCGGACAGAGGGATAAACAGAGGACTTTGGTGTCAGAGAACTCTGGTGGAGGCCGGAAGTGAGGTGGGACTCAGCTCAGCTCAGCTCAGCCTGGCAAAAAACTCCAAACTCCAATCTCCAAATTCCAAACACATGGAGTTTATCTGAGGCACTCGGGACACTCTGCCCTGATTGGGGGCAGGTGTTCTGGCAAACTTGCCTTGTTTAAGGAGTAATTCGGGCTTAGTCCTAGCCCCCACCGGCCCAGCACCTTAAATTAAATCGCCGAAGCGCCTCAGGGCAAAATCTTCAGCCGGCCGTTTCAGCCATTTTTTTTTTCCCCTACCTTAAAGAGATATTCACGCTGTCTAAAAACAAAAACAACAACAAAAAAAAAATGAAGAGACAAAAGAGAGCTCTCACCATAGACAGCTTTTACAAAGAGAAAGAGGAGAAGACCCCAGAGCCAGAGGTTCCTTTAGACATAACTCCAGAGGGAATCAGCAAGGACCATCACTGGTCCCAGTTTCAAAAGGCCTTTCTGGAAGATTGCTTAAAGAACCTAATAAAAGAACTGGAGGATAAATGGGAAAATAAATTGAAATCAGTGCAAGAATGATACAGTATCTTGCAAGAAGGATATGATGCCCTGCAAAAGAGATATGAAAAAAGACACCAATCTATTGAAAAATAAAATTAGTGAAGTGGAAAAAGAATGCAATGAACAAAAAAGTTCAATTGGCCAGTTACAAATGGAGCTTAAAAAGGTAACTGAAGAAAACAAAACTTTAAAAATAAGAATTGAACAAATGCAAGTGAATGACTCAATAAGACTTCAAGAATCAGTCAAACAAAAACAAAAAAATGAAAAATTAGAAGAAAATATGAAATATCTCCTAGGAAAAACAACTGACTTGGAAAATAGATCTAGGAGAGACAATCTAAGGATTATTGGACTTCCTGAAAGCCATGATGAAAAAAAGAATCTAAACACTATCTTCCAGGAAATCCTGAAAGAAAACTGCCCTGATATTGTAGAATCAAAGGGCAAAATCACCTTTGAAAGAATTCACCGATCACCTCCAGAAAGAGACCCCAAAATTAAAACCCCAAGGAATAT
>JAJPUD010034988.1:0-10542 GCA_023553655.1 Myrmecobius fasciatus | reverse complement strand
TCCCAAGGAGTTATAAAGGAGGGAAAAGGAATCACATGTGCAAAAATTTTTATAACAGCTCTTTTTGGTAGCAAACAATTAAAAATAATTAGATTACCATCAATTGGGGAATGGTTTAATAAGTTGTAGTATAAGAAGATAATGGAATGTTATTGCTTTCTAAAAAATGATAAACAATGATTTTAGAAATACCTGGAAGATTTATATGAACTGGTGCTGAGTAAAACAAGAACATTTTACATGATAACATCTAGAATGTGTGATGATTATCTATGAAAGACTTGGTTCTTTTCAGTGG
The DNA here is from genome assembly GCA_023553655.1 of Myrmecobius fasciatus. NCBI lineage: Eukaryota > Metazoa > Chordata > Mammalia > Dasyuromorphia > Myrmecobiidae > Myrmecobius > Myrmecobius fasciatus. The sequence continues at coordinate 10,244 of JAJPUD010034988.1, read as the reverse complement.
TTCAGTGATCCAAAGCAATTTCAATTATCTTTGTACAGAAAATACCATCTGCATCCAGAAAAAGAAAACAAAACAAAACAAACTATGGAGACAGAATGTAAATCAATAAATGCTATCTTCACTTCTTTTTTTCCTTTTATTATCTCTTCCATGGTTTTTACTCTGTATTCTGATTTTTCTCTTCCAACATGATTCATAAAGTAACAGATATTAAAAATCATTAAATTTTAAAGAAAACTGTTGGGAGGACATACTTAGACTCCATTTAAGGTGGGATCCTTCAGATTCAGCTTCTCAGTGGTTTTGCTTTGAATAAAATGACATCTGATTATTTCTGAGTCTGATAATAATACTGCATACTTGATTGTCAATTTTGAAATAGATTTAAGGATGCTTTATCTTCTCACATACTTCTTCTCAGTCTGAAACCTAAAAGTCCCTCTTTTTTCCTTTTACAACAAATTTTGATAACCAGAACAAATGGTCTGTAGAAGTCATGAGCACAACTCAAGTATGTAGTCATTATACCCTAAATAAGTAAGTAAATGAATATTTAACCTAGTCATCTATCTCTTAATAGATTCATATGTCTGTAAGTAATAAGGTCCTTAAACGCTTACCCTGTAGGATGTCTCAATGCTAAGGTCCTTTCCAACTTGAAGTAGCCATGATCCATGAGAAAGACTGAGAGCACCAGTCCTTGTCTCCAGAATTCCAGACAGAAAGGCAGGTGATGATAAATTGAAGCTGAAGATCTACACAGAGCTGTGTACCTATCTAAGGAATAGAGAATTTATTTCTTTTTTTTAAATTTTATTTTATTTGTAAAACATATGTATGGGTAATTCTACAACATTAACCCTTATATAGCTTTTTGTTCCAGATTTTCCCCCCCCAACTCCCCACCCCTCCCCTAGATGGCAGGATATCCACTACATGTTAATTACGTTAAAATACTTGGCAAATTGAATATATGTATACATATTTCCAAACTTAATATTGTTGTGGAAGAAAAATCGTATCTACACAAAAGACATATCAGATAAGGAAACACAATGTAAGCAAATATCAATCAAGATTATGAGAATGTTATGTTGTGGTCCACATTTCACATCCGTCTCTCTGGGTGTATATGGCTTTCTTCAGTGAACAATTGGAAGTGGTTTGAAACATTTCATTGTTGAAGAGAGCCATGTCCATCAGAATTGATCGTCATATAGTATTGTTGTTACCGTATATAATGATCTCCTAGTTCTGCTCATTTCACTCAGCACAGTTCATGCAAGTCCCTCCAGGCCTCTCTGAAATCATCCTGCTGGTCATTTATTACAGAACAATAATATTCTATAATATTCATATACCATAATTTATTCAGCCATTCTCCAAATGAAGGGCATCTATTCAGTTTCCAATTTCTAGCCACTACAAAAAAGGCTGCCACAAACATTCTTGCACATGTAGGGCCCTTTAGGAATGGAGAATTTCTTATGATTTTTATTATCCTCTTATATTGGGCCAGTTTGTTGTATTCCTTTTCTAGTCTTATTCCTTTTAGGTTACAAGTTTTAAGTTTAAAGAGAAATATCAAATGAGCATGATAACATTTGAGGAAGATAAAAATAGAGATGATAAATGTCAGATGATGTTAAAAAGGTTTGAAGAATGGGCAACAGAAAAGATATGAATACCAAATCCTTACTAAAAATGAAATGGGAAAATTGGGAGAAATAAGAAAAGTTAGGACTATACAGAATATATTAAGTTTCAAAGTAATGTAAGATACCAATGTAAGATAACACTTGTAAATACTACTAAGATAATTGTCCATCCAGCTCAAAATGGGTGGAGTCAATGACCTGACTTGGCCAAATTGCTACTTCACCTGCTCAATATATACCCTGAAGGAAGCATTTCCTTTCATTTTTGAACATGGAATATATGATGAGGGAGGGCGATATGCTTAAACATATTTAGGGGGAAAACATATGGTGGGCATTTCAAAAAGATTGTATCCCAGAAGGGAATGGACCAATCCAGTCTCTGAAGTGAGAGACTATACAGAATTAACGAGTATAAAGCTTCTCTCACTTCTTTGCTCAGTATTCTTTCTTCATAAAGAGCAGAGTCTGCTTCTGGTCAGAAATATTAAGAAGTTTCCTTAAGATTCTTCTTTAAAAATTTTCCTCCCTATCTTATTTTCAGTATCAAGTATATTTTTAAGAAGACCTTCTCTGGAAGTATGTATACAAGTATTAGCTGCTTCTTATAATGTAGAAATTTCAAGATCTGTTTACTAATGTCATAAATTGCTAAAGAATTTAAAGTTGCTAAAAATCTTTTTCTTGTCTATAAAAAAGTCAAAGTTGACAACTCAATGAAAATTTTAAAAGAATGACCATAACTTTACCTCACTTATCACTTATACCATAATTTACTATCAGGACTATTTGGAATCATTTCTTATCCTGGTAATTTTTGGCTGCTTCATTTCTGTTGGTTCCCTCATGGGTGAAAGGTCCTGGCCATAGGTAATTGAGTAACTCTCAAATATATATTTATCTAGATTTAGACATGAACTTGCAAATCTGAGAAGACCAAAAATCTAAATTCCCTTTCTTCAGAAGACTGGCGTCTATGACAGGTGTCCCTGGAAACTAATCCATCATCCTTGGTGAAAATGGTCAAAAAGATAGGATAAATTTATTTATGCTCTGATTAATTATAAGTAAGTATGCTTTGAAAGAGTTTAATGAAGTGTAATTTAAGCTACTGAGTGTTTTATAGTTTACTCTGTCAATAAAAATAATGAACCTCTTGTAACAGCATTCTTATTTAGGGGTATTAAAAAAACCTGTTCCATTTTGGAGATTAGCAAATATTTATTAAAACTGAAAGAAAAATATATATAAAGAAATGTAATTTCCTTTTAATCATCAACCAAATAAAAGGCCGCCTTCTCTTCACCTTTTTTATGTTGATCTATCATGAAAATTTCCTGAGGACTTTGGGATCAGCAAGGGCCATCAGCAATCTATGTGAGAAACTTGTGTATTTTTTTGAGAGACTGCTTATAATTAGGACTAGTTATTTTATACATATTGGGAGTCCCAACTGTGTTCAATACTTATCTGATTTTGTTTTCTTTTTGAACACCACCTAAAGTAGGGTTAATTAAGAACTCCATTTTGATTGACATGCATTGGCCAAGTTCTACTGGGACAGGAAAAATGTCAAGCTCCTTATGTTTACAAAGAAACAAATGTTATTTTTGGAGGAAGACCATATGAACCTCCAGTTGAATTACTATACATGTGCAGAGACCCCTGAAAAAATTAGGTTATACTGTGTGGATTGAAAAGTAAAACAAAAACAGCAAAAATTGAACCTTAAATTGGATCAAGAAGTCTTTTGAATATTGGAAGAATTTTCATCAGATTGTAATTTTTCACTTAAGGTTGAGGGAGGAAATTTCCAGTTGACAGAAGATCACTAAAGCTGAAAATAATGGGGGACAATTCAAATTTTGGGGAAAATTATATAAGCATATTTATCCTGAAAACAGATATTTGGTTTTCCTTTTAAAATTTTCTTTATTGTTTCATTTTATCTTAGTTCATTTTTGTCCCATGAATCATTTCTGAGATTTACTTTTCTTTACTTTTTGCTCTATTCCTTATTTAGAGACATGGTCTTTATAAGTATAAATGTAAAGTATCCTCCAATAATCTTTGTACAATGTCTAGTTGAATTTATATAACTTTGAATTTCAATTTGATATGTTCATGTTCAATCTGTCTGAGAGGCCTGCACTCCCCCTAAATACTGTTAATTTGGGAAGACTGATAAAGACCTGTGTTTAATGTATTGTTTGAAATTCTTTATTGTAAGCAAATGGAGAGAGTATAAAGCTGGAGTTTCCTAAGGAAATAAAATGGACATATATTCCAAATGCACACCAGTCAATTTACTAAGACAACAATTCTTAACTTTAGCAAAAGCATAGTGCATTTTGAAATAGAATATGGACTTTTAAGAGCTTTAGCTGAGAGCATAAACAGAGAGGGCCTACTTATCCCCTGTCAATCACAGAGATGCTTTGGACTTCTTTCTATGCATTTGTGAAACAAAATTGAAATGAAAAAGAAACAACAACAACAACAACACACACACACATACAAAAAAAAATCTTACTTCACTGACCTCTAAAAAAGATTTGCTGGTGACATTATGATTAACTAATACAATTTACAGAGATTTATTAACTCACAAGGTGGTGGTTTGATATGTTCTTATCTCAGATGTTAAGAGAACATTTAAATATCATTGACAAGTAAGATATTAATTCATAGAAAAAATTAAAAGGATAATACAATATAATTTCATTTGCTTTATTTTAAAAGTATATTTTATTTCATCAAATATTTTTAATCACATGAAAATTTAACCTTTTTTTTTTACAAACTTTGAATTACAAATTGCCTCTCTCCAAAATCTCCTTTCTCTTTGATAAAGCAAGTGATTTAAAATCAGTTTTACATATGAAGTCATGCAAAACACATTTCTACATGATGTATGATTTAAAGAAAAAATAGAACCAAAAAACTCCCACAAAAATAAGTTAAAAAATGTATGAACAAATCTGCATTCAGGTCTAATCAGTTCTCTTTATGAAAGTGAATAGTATTTTTCAGTAGTAGTTCTTTGGAATTTTCTTTGATAATTTCCTTTCAAACCACTTCAAAGTCTTGATCTGGTGTTGATCTGAGGAAAGCCAGGAAGAGCTCAGGCAAAGACCTGTGTACTCTCTACCATCTTGATCCACTCTTGCTTTTATGAGTGATTTGTCTTAATAAATTTTAAATGCCTTTTAAAATGTTAAATATTTATTTTCATTTTAAAAATATTCTTTTTTTTTAAACAATTGAGTTCCAAAATCTCTCTCTTCAAAAAATCTTCTCTTCTTTCAAAAAATCTTTCTTTTGCCTGCCCCGCACTTTGGGAACTCAGGCAATAAATTTTCATTTATATAAGTGAAATTTTACAAAATACATTTTCATATTAGCCATATTGAAAAAGAAAACAACAAAAAAGAAAAATAAAATGAAAAATTATGCTTTTATCTGCATTTTTGTTCAACTTTTCTCTCTGTTGATTCAGATAACTTTTTTTTTAATGATAGTTCATTTGGAATTGTCTTGATTCATTATGTTTCATAGAATAGTTCTTACAATGGATACTCATTACAATTTGATGTTTTGTTTACACTATTGTCCTGGTTCTAATGAGTTTACTTTGCATCAGTTCATATAAGAATTGGAAATGAAGTAGAGTGGCTAATTTAGATAACTAAAGTTTTTCCTTCAATTTTAGAAAGTTTTCTCTTAAATATTTGTCATTGTACCACTAACCATATAATTTGAAAAATTTCAGTCAACATATAGTACATCTTAGTATGAATGAATTTTGTCTTTTGGGTCCATGTGAGATAACCAATGAAATAGAAGCATACAATATTGTAAAAGCTTACATTTGAGTGTAAAAACATACCCAAATGGATAAAATCATGAATTTTTAAAAATCTGAAAATAAATTTATGGTGTGTTATAAAAATCATGGAGAGTAGTGTAAATATTAATGTTTTTATTTTTATAGATGAATGAATTGAACTTTAGGAGATTAATATGAGAAGTTTGACTAAAAATTATCTCAGAGCTACCATTCAGTGGAAAAGTTATTGATCTTAAATGATTTTCCCTACTTCATAGGAATTAGCATGCTACTTAGAAGTGTAATGGATCTTAAGGTTTATTGGGTCCAAAACTTTGTTTCCATAGTTGAAGAAACAAAATTAAAAGCTAAGCTTGAAGTCACACATCTCCAATTCTGTACTGCTCCATTTCACTGGGCTAGTAATATGATGATTACCGGGATGTCCACTTAGGTGATATAACAGATCAAAGAATCCTTAACTGCTAATCAATGGCAACCTGTAATTCAATAAAAAGGTGTGTCCTGCAGGGACTTGTCCTAGGAATATTCCATTTTATGAACTATTTCAATATCAAATATAGCAAGGTACATTTAAATGAATTTTTTGAATGAAAAAAAACATCTTAAAGGATAGATTTAACTGTTAACATGAACTTATTAAATTGTTGGTGAAATGATGATGGATTTTGTATTATTCAAAATAATAGCTTACTCTAAATTCAATATGTCTGGAAGGGAAAGAGAATTAAATTCAGACTTTCATGCATTTTCCATTTATGTTGGAATTCATAACAATATAGGATGCACTCTTTTAATAAGTAAAAAATCTTAAAAAAAGGAAGCAGTAGGGGCAGCTAGGTGGCGCAGTGGTTAGAGCACCAGCCCTGAAGTCAGGAGGACCTGAGTTCAAATCTGGTCTCAGACACTTCCTAGCTGTGTGACCCTGGGCAAGTCACTTAACCCCAATTGTCTCAGCAAAAAGCAAAAAAAAAAAAAAAAAAAAAAGGAAGCAGTAAATATCACATTATATTCTCTAGTCTTTTCTGAGAGTAATATATAAAGACATAGATCAATGTTTTGCCAATCATCTTCTACTACTTAGACTACTCAGACTGAATAGAGAAACTGAAAGATAATAATGTTGTAAATAAGAGTTAAAAGTAGAAATATATATTAAATATTTTCCAAAACTATTTTTTTTTTCAGAAAGTTGTTGGAAGATTAGGCTATAGAATTTATTTACCTCATTTTTATTTGTACTTTTACATATTTGTTCTGTGATTGTTGTCTCTTACTATGGCTGAAACTTTACTAAATCAATAATGCATATTTTTATAATGTGAGTAGGATGAAAGCTATGCTCCTGGAAGTGAAGACACTCATAGTAGTTGTAGATGAAAAAAAAATGATGTGGTGAATAAATTTTTGTTTTGCGTTCTGAGGAAGCAAGGTAGGATTTCATTATAATAGGGTAATTCCAGCATGAAAATTCTCTACAAGACATTCTGGAGCACTCAGACCTGAAGTGATAAGTCCATGGTCACAAAGTTAGTTTGTAACAGAAATTTAACTACATTTCTGTGTTTATGTTGAGTTATATTTCAAGAGCTAGCTCCTTCAAAGCCTTGATTTAATTTGATTAATAACTAGTAACTATAGAAAATAATAAAGGTGGTGGTAAAATAAAATTCAGTATTTCCTTCTTTATTCCCTTTCCCTTCTTTGCCCCGCTTCCCTTCCTATCGTCTCTCTTTTTTCTGTTCTCTTACCTATGTTATTTTTCATGTGACCTATTGTTACTTTATTTTATTTTACTTAGATTAGGTAAAGCATTTATGCTATAATTTGATGTTTTATTTTACTTGAGTTGATTTGAATTTTTAATTAGAAATCATAGCATCAAGTTGATTTCTCATAATGTGGTGTATAATTAACATAGAAATATGAAATTTACCACAGAGTAGTGCTTCCCATTTTTAAAAAAGAAAATTGCATGTATTCATTGTACTTTGGAAGAAAAAAGCAATTAGCTATATGTACCATACTAACAGCTGCCACCATAACTTTCAAGCAGATGTTACTTCCAAAACTTCAAATGATGAAGGTATCCTCAGACACAACATAAAGCAAAGTCAATAGATTGTATACTACTAGTTAACATTTGAAATCCTCTCTTTTAAAGTATAGAGATTACAAATCAGACTAACTAATATGATTAGATAGGCAACTTTGGACAAGATGTGAGACATAGCTTCATGCTGTTTCAACTTTTTTGGTATTGATGCTGATCATGTTTGAACTCCAGAGCAATGAAACACTTGATCCTACAGCAATATAGATATCAGGAAAACAATACTGAATGCTTGAAAGATCAAAAGGCAGAGAGGTCAATAATGAACTATAAATTCATTTTCAAAAAAGGTGCTATGTAAGAAAAAATGTCCTTTTATTTTTGTTATGTTGCATAGAAACATGCATTGATCTTGATGATTTTTTTTCTCTACTTGGCAAAATTATCAAAACTATGTTTATCTGTGAATTGTAGATTCTCATCAAAGTGAATCATTGCTATGTATTCTGTCTTTGACTTGGCTTCAATAGTGTTTTTCCCCTCTGCTTCACTATATGAATAATAATATATGTGCTATGTTCTTATGCTCCCACATGCCTACACCCACCTATCTTCTGTTTCACACTGAAAAAAAAAAGAAGTCTACATATATTTATTATTTTTCCAATGGTGTTTTTGGAATCTCTTCCCTCCCCCCCAATTTAGATTCCTGTGCCATGATATGAAAATATAGATATTTACCATAAATATGTCCCAAAATCAAAATTAGTCATTTAGCTCAAAAAAATAACATCCATTTCTCTCCTGACAAATTAGAATAACAAGATACCAGGAATGGAATTGAAAAACAATAAGAAATGTAGATTAGTTGGTGGAGTAGAGAAAGCCCTGAAGCCTTGCTAGAGAAAGTTATGCATGCAAGTTCTCTACAGAAAGTTCTGCATCCAAGGTCTTCCAAGATTACCTTCCAAACAATTTTTTTAGAAGTCATGAATATACAGGGGGCAGAGCCAATATAAGGTCAAGGTGAAAGATTTTTGATTCCCATGACAATTTAGGTTGATGTAAATAGAAGTATATGAAAGTATATGTGGTGGAGACTGACCCAAAACATAGAAGGAGGTACCACAAGCTATGAGGCTTGGAGATAGTAGCAAAGATGGCAAGACCAGTTTTAGGAGCTCTCAAGCCAGAGAATTGAGAGTAATCAGATCAGACATTTGGTAAGAAAGATATTGGAGGAGAACCCAGTACTACATTGATTTCAGGGTCAAGTTAGGCCTTGTTAAATATTTATATTGCCTATATCCACTCACAGTCCATAGTATCAGAAAGGAGAGAAGGACTTTCAATCACAAGAAAACAAGAACCCTGAGGAAGTGTGGCAAATGTGGTTGCAATGGATTACTGGGGCTTTCTGGACAAAGAATGTTGGGCAGACCAGAACAGCAGTAACAAAATAGCTCCCTAGAGCACACAGCTTTGGAAGCCCTGAAAACTCTCAAATCTTCGAATTCCTTCTGAAAATAGCCACACCAAAAATCCTCACATTTTGGATAGTGCTTTCCATCATAGGAATATAGCCTAACTTTAAGATAAAATTTAAATAAAGAAATAGGCTGGATGAATGAGTACCTGGCCATTAAAACAATTACCATGATGACAAAAATATCAAAACACAAAATCTGAAAAATTACCTCAAAATAATTACAAGAAAATTTTCCAAGAAAAATGTAATTTGGATACAAGTCCAAAAATAATTAATGGAAAAGCTAAACTAGTATTAAAAATGAAATGAGTGTGATAGAGGAAATATTAAGGAAAGAAATGAGTTAATGACATAAGAAAATTTTGAGAAGACAATATCTTAGTAAAAGGGGAAGAAAATAACACTTTTAACTGTAAAAAATTACAAAATTTCACTGATTAAAAATAACTCCTTGAAAAGCAGAATTGATCAAATTTTTAAAGATATAAATGCTCAGTGAAGAAATTTTTTTAATTAAAAATTATACAGTTGGAAGCTGTTGATTCCAGGATATGTCAGTGAACAATTTGAAAATTGAAATAATGGGAAAAATAAAAGAATATATGAAAGCTCTTTTAAAAAGCAAATGAACTGGAAAATAGATTGAGAAAAATAATTTCAGAATTATTGAAATACATAAAAAGTATGAGAAAAAAAGAGCCTAAAAATTATGTTCTAAAAAAATTTTCAAAGATACATTGTTTTCCTATCCTAGAATTAGAGAGTGAAATAAAAATTTAAGGAATTCACAGATCACCACTTGAGAGAAATCCCAAAATGAAATCTTCCAGCAATATTAGAGGGGTAAATTCTAGAGGTTTCAGATCAAAGAGAAACAAAAATATATCAAGAAGCAAGAAAGAAATTATTTTAATACCATGGAGGAAAAGACAAAATCACACAAAATTTAGACCCTTCCATATTAAAGGAGCAAAGGCTTTGGGATGTTATGTACTAGAAGGAAAGAAGTTAAGATTTCATCCAGGAAAAACTTACATGGTAAAAACAGTACAATTTTTTTAGAAGAAAAAAATGAATATTTAAAAAAATAGAGGGGTGGAGCCAAGATGGCGGAGTGAAGAAAGTACCCTCTGAGACCTCCTCTGATCTTCTCTCCAACCAACAGCTGATTAAGCCTTTAAACTGGTTCTGGAG
>JAJPUD010034987.1:0-10543 GCA_023553655.1 Myrmecobius fasciatus | reverse complement strand
TCTCCTGTATCATTGAATGACCATCTTCTTCCCTGGAAGATGATGCTCATTCTAACTGGATAACTTATTCTTGGCTGTAATCCAAGTTCTTTTGCCTTTTGGAATATCTGATTCCAGACCCTTCGATCCTTCAAAGTGGAAGCTGACAGATCCTGTGTAATTCTTATCAGTTCCTCGGTATTTGAACTGTTCCTTTCTAGCTGCTTGCAATATCTTTTCCTTGGTGCAATAGTCCTGAAATTTGGCCATGATATTCTTGGGGTTTGAATTTTGGGGTCTCTTTCTGGAGGTGATCAGTGAATTCTTTCAATGCCAATTTTGCCTTCTGATCCTAAAACATCAGGGCAATTCTCTTTCACGATTTCCTGGAAGATAGCATCCAGGTTCTTTTTTTCATCGTGGCTTTCAGGGAGTCCGATAATCCTTAAATTGTCTCTCCTGGATCTGTTTTCCAAGTCAGTTGTTTTTCCTAGGAGATATTTCATATTTTCTTCTATTTTTTCATTTTTTTGGTTTTTGTTTGACTGATTCTTGAAGTCTTATTGAGTCATTTACTTCTGTTTGTTCAATTTTAATTTTTAAAGTATTATTTCCTTCAGTTATCTTTTTAAGCTTCTTTTGTAGCTGGCCAGTTGAATTTCTTGATTCAATGCATTCTTTTTCCATTTTTGCCAGTTTTATTTTTCAGTGAATTGTTGTCTTTTTCCAATTCACCAATTTTGTTTTTCAGTGAATTATTGTCTTTTTCCAATTCACCAATTTTGTTTTTCAATTCACCATTTTTATTTTCCAGTGAATTGGTGATTTTTCCAATTCACCAGTTCTGTTTTTCAGTGAATTGTTGTCTTTTTCCAACTCGCCAATTTTGTTTTTCAGTTCACCATTTTTATTTTCCAGTGAATTGGTGATTTTTTCCAATTCACCAATTTTGTTTTTCAGTGCACTGTTTTCTTTTTGCAATTCACCAGTCCTATTTTCCAGTTTTTGATATTTCTGTTGCCCTGATCTCAATTTATTTCCCCATTCTTCTTCTATCTCTCTTTTGAGATTCTTAATGCAATCATCCAGGTAAGCCTTCTGAAAGGGAGACCAACTTAAGTCTGCCTTTGTGGCTTCATCTGGGATTGTTTTCATAAAGTCAGGATCTGGGGACTGTTCTATTTTTTCTCTGTAAAAGCTTTCTATGGTGAGAGCTCTCTTCTGCTTCTTGCTCATGATTTAAAGTTGGGATATCGGTGACCAGCTGAAAATACTGCAGCAATTTGTATTTGCCCTGGGGCAGTTTGCCGAGTTGACTTCCAGTCTGAGGCTGGTCGGGCTAGATTCGCACTAAGACCACATTTTCAGCTGCTCTCAATCCACCCTTTACCAAAGGCAGATCTGCCAAAGCACCTGCCCGCAAGCAGAGCATAGTGGCTCAGGCGTCTCCCAGGGGCTTCCTGGGTGCCTAAATTCCATCCCTCTATCTCAGCCCCGTCTTCTGTCCAGGCTGGAGTCTGTTTGCGACCAGTGGCCGATTTCCCCTGAGGCTAACCTTCTCCGGAGTTTTTCAAAGTAGATTTTTGATAGAAGTGCTTTGTAGTCCAAATGTTTGGCGGAGCCCTCACTCCAAAACCGTTTCGAAGGCTCACTTTGTCTGGGTTTGAGGGAAGGCCCCAGGAGTTCACAGAGAACGCTGTCTGCAGTTCGCCATCTTGGCTCCGCCCCCAGTTTTCTAAATTTTAAACTATCAAATTATAGATGGATGGTTTTTTATCACATAGTCTACACCAATCTGAGATTTCTAACTGATATGGAAAGTGATGTTTACATTTTACTTTTATTGAACAAATTCATCATTACCTAATTATTTTATATGTTATTGTCTTGTCTAAATAGACTAAAAGCTTCTAGGTGTTCAAATTTCCTTTGTGTTCTAACAATGCCAAGTGTAGGGTAAGATGTAAAGCAGATGATCAATACATTAGTTTTGATTTATATGATCAACATTTAAAAAAAATCTTGATTGTATTTTTTCCTTTAAATTATTTATTTCAATAATATAAAGCATTAATACTAATTAAACATTTTTTTTTCAAAGGGAAATTCCTTTGGGAAATTTTTCCATAGTTGGGAATTATGATTGTGAACAATCTTTCCACAAACAATGAATGAATAATTATAAATTAGTCATATTGTTACTAGGAGTTATTATTATTAGGAATCAAAAGCAGGTCTTTAGCCCAGGTTTTCTATATTCCACTATCACCCCTATATCAACTATCCTATAGTCTAGTTTACTTTGTAGTTATTTACTTCTAGAATTACTGTAAATATTAAGAAACTTTTTACTGATTTTAAGTCATGGACTCTGAGTCCCCTGCAGAATTCGTTCCCCATTTATCTGCATTCCATTTCCCTGATAATGGTGTTGTTTAAGTTATATTATATCCTGCTTTTTTTTTTCACTTTGCAATACTAGATAAAAGCTTTCTCAGATTACTTTTTCTTATCTTTTCTTTATATAAAACTAACATTATTCTAATCACATTTATTATTTTTAATTAACACAAACTGATGTTCTCTCCCTCACATTCATCTCACCATTAGAAAAAAATAAAACTCTTCAATTATGCATAACATAAAAATAAATTTCTGTGTTGGAAATGTCTTAAAAATATATAGAATTGGCTAGGTTATCTAAGTCTATCACCTGTCTAATAGGAAGTAGGTAATATGCTTAAGCTTGGTCTTCCAGGTGTCATTTTTTGTCATTTTGTTCAACAAAAGTTTTAAGAGTTTCCATTTGATACTAGCTAAGAAATAGAGTAATTGAGAGTGAGTCATCTCTATCTAGGAAGAAGACTGTGGGGACTGGGTGTGGATCATATTTACAGTATATTCACCATTTTTGTTGTTGTTTCCTTGCTTTTTCATTTCTCTTTTTCATTTTTTTCTGTTTTTGTTCTGGTTTTTCTTGTGCAGCATGATAAATATGGAGATATTGATGATGGAATTTCACATGTTTAGTATATATTAGATTGCTTGCTATCTGGGGGATGGGGTCAGGGAAAAGAAGGGAGAAAAATTTGGAGTGTGTGGCTCCACAAGGATAAATGTTGAAACTATCTTTGCATATATTTCATAAGCAAAATTTTATATTTGTGGCCAAAGAAGAACAAAAATACATTAAGAAATACAAAATGGGGGGGGGGGAGCGGAGCCAAGATGGCGAACTGCAGACAGCGTTCTCTGTGAGCTCCTGAGACCTTCCCTCAGACCCAGACAAATTGAGCCTCTGAACTGGTTTGGGAGTGAGGGCTCCACCAAACACTTGGAATACAATGCACTTCTATCAACAATCTACTCTGAAAAAATTCTGGAGAAAGTTAGCCTCAGGGAAATCGGCTGCTGGTCTCCATCAGACTCCAGCCAGGGCAGAAGTCAGGGCTGCTATAGAGGGGTGGATTTTAGGCACTCAGGAAGCCCCTGGGAGACACCTGGGCCACTTTGCTCTGCTTGTGGGCAGGTGCTTTGGCAGATCTGCCTTTGGTAAAGGGTGGATTGAGAGCAGCTGAAAACATGGTCCTAGTGCAAATCCAGCCCAACCAGCCTCAGACCAGAAGTCAACTCGGCAAACTGCCCCAGGGAAAATTGAAACTGCGGCAATATTCCCTGCTGGTGACTGATACCTCAGGTCAAAAGCATGGGTAAGAAGCAGAAGAAAGCTCTCACCATAGACAGCTTTTAGGGAGATAAAATAGAGCAGTCCCCAGATCCTGAGATTCTGAAAACAATCCCAGATGAAGCCACAAAGGCAGACTTAAGCTGGTCTCCCTTTCAGAAGGCTTACCTGGAAGACTGCATAAAGAATCTCAAAAGAGCTAGTAGAAGAATTGGGAAATAAATTGAGATCAGGGAAACAGTGATATCAAAAACTGGACAACAGGACTGGTGAATTGGAAAAAGAAAACAATTCACTGAAAAACAAAACTGGTGAATTGGAAAAAATCACCAATTCACTGAAAATAAAAAGTGGTGAATTGGAAAAAGTCAACAATTCACTGAAAAACAAAATCGGTGAACTGGAAAAAGACAACAATTCACTGAAAAATAAAACTGGCAAAATGGAAAAAGAATGCATTGAATCAAGAAATTCAATTGGCCAGCTACAAAAGGAGCTAAAAAAGATAACTGAAGGAAATAATACTTTAAAAATTAAAATTGAATAGAAGTAAATGAGTCAATAAGACTTCAAGAATCAGTCAAACAAAAACAAAAAAATGAAAAAATAGAAGCAAATATGAAATATCTCCTAGGAAAAACAACTGACTTGTAAAACAGATCCAGGAGAGACAATCTAAGGATTATCGGACTCCCTGAAAGCCATAATGAAAAAAAGAACCTGGATGCTATCTTCCAGGAAATCATGAAAGAGAATTGCCCTGATGTTTTAGAATCAGAAGGCAAAATTGGCATTGAAAGAATCCACCGATCACCTCCTGAAAGAGACCCCAAAATTAAAACCACAAGGAATATCGTGGCCAAATTTCAGGACTATCGCACCAAGGAAAGGATATTGCAAGCAGCTAGAAAGAAACAGTTCAAATATCGAAGAACTGTAATTAGAATTACACAAGATCTGTCAGCTTCCACTTTAAAGGATGGAAGGGTCTGGAATCAGATATTCCCGAAAGGCAAAAGAACTTGGATTACAGCCAAGAATAAGTTATCCAGCTAGAATGAGCATCATCTTCCAGGGAAGAAGATGGTCATTCAATGCTACAGGAGAATTTCACCTATTTCTAATGAAACGACTAGATCTGAACAAAAAATTTGACCTCCAAATAGAGAACTCAAGAGAAGCATAAAAAGGTTAAAAGGAAAGAACTCTTGAGAACTATATTTCTACTACAGGTATCCTTAAAGAATGGGGGTATAATTTGATTTTTCTTTGATAATAATGGAAAGGAAATTAGAGGTAGAAGGGATACCATACTGAAAAAAGTGGGGGAGGAAGCAAAATAAAGTAAAAATAAAGGAGGTAAAATAAGGCAAAATCTCATAAAGAGACATAGAAGAACTAATTTAATTGAGGGAAAGAAGGGAGGGCGATGAGTATTGCGTAAACCTTACTTTCATTTGATTGGACTCTAAGAGAGTATATCAGACAGATTTGGCTTCAAAGAAAGGCCTGACCCTCCTGGTAGGAAGGTGGGAGGGAAAGAAGGAAAGGAAAGGGATAAACTAATAGAAGGATTAGGGGAAAGGTATAAAGGGGAGGGAGGGATTCTAAAGGGGTAGGACTATTGGTGGGAGGTGGTCATCAAAAATAAAGTGCTGGGGAGAGGGGAAGGGAGAGAGAGGAAAGGGAAGAGAAAATCATAAATCTGGGTAAATAAGATGGCAGGGAATACATATGTAGTTGTCTTAACTGTGAATATGAATGGGATGAACTGTCCCATAAAATGGATGCGGGTAGCGAACTTGATTAAAAGCCAGAATCCTACAATATGTTGTTTACAAGAAACACATCTAAAACATAGAGATACATACAGAGTGAAGGTAAAGGGCTAGAGCAGAATCTTCTATGCTTCAAGTGAACAAAGACAGGCAGGGGTAGCAATCCTTATCTCGGATCAAGTAAAAAAAATAGATCTAATTAAAAGAGATAAGGAAGGAAACTATATTTTACTAAAGAGTACCATAGACAGTGAAGCAGTATCAATACTAAACATATATGCACCTAGTTGTATAGCATCCAAATTCCTAGAGGAGAAACTAACAGAGATGCAAGGAGAAATAGACAGTAATACTATACTAGTGGGGGATCTCAACCTTGCTCTCTCAGAATTAGATAAATCAAATCACAAAATAAATAAGAAAGAAGTTAGGAAGGTAAACAGCCATATGGTATGGTTAAAAGTTAGGTATGATAGACCTCTGGAGGAAATTGAATGGTGATTGAAGGGAGTATACTTTTTTTCTAAGGGGTTCATGGAACTTATATGAAAATTGATCATGTGTTAGGACATAAAACCCTCAAAATCAAATGCAGAAAGGCAGAAATAGTAAATGCATTCTTCTCAGATCATGATGTAATAAAACTCACATGTAATATAAGGCCAGGAGAAAATAGACCACAAGTTAATTGGAAATTAAATAATCTAATCCTGAAGAATGAATGGGTGAAAGAGCAAATCATAGACACAATAGATAATTTCATCCAGGAGAATGACAATAATGAGACAACATACCAAAATTTGTGGGACACAGCTAAAGTGGTTATAAGGGATAATTTTATATCTCTAGATGCTTACTTGCATAAAACAGAGAAAGAGAAGATCAAGAACTGGGCTTACAATTTAAAAAGCTAGAAAAAGACCAAACCCTCAATTAAATACCAAATTGGAACTCCTGAAAATTAAAGGGGAGATCAATAAAATTGAAAATAAGAAAACTATAGAATTAATAAATAAAATTAAGAGTTGGTTTTATGAAAAAAACAAAAAAAATAGATAAACCTTTAGTTAATTTGATTAGAAAAAGGAAAGAGGAAATTCAAATTGTTAGTCTCAAAAATGATAAGGGAGAACTTTCCTCCAATGAAGAGGAAATTAGAGTAATAATTAGGAGTTTCTTTGCCCAACTTTATGCCAATAAACTTGATAATATAAACAAAATCGAGGAATATTTACAAAAATATAGATTGCCTGGGTTAACAGAAGAGGAAATAAATTATTTAAATAGCCCCAATTTTGAATAAGAAATAGAACAAGCTATTAATCAACTGCCTAAGAAAAAATCTCCAGGGCCAGGCAGATTTACATGTGAATTTTACCAAACATTCAAAGAACAATTAATTCCAATACTATATAAACTATTTGAAAAAATAGGGAAAGAAGGTGTACTACCAAATTCCTTCTATGACACAGATATGGTGCTGATAGCTAAACCAGGTAGGGAGAAAACTGAGAAAGAAAACTATAGACCCATTTCCCTAATGAATATTTATGCAAAAATTTTAAATAAGATTTTAGCAACAAGATTACAGAAAGTTATCCCCAGGATAATACAGCATGACCAAGTAGGATTTATACCAGGAATGCAGGGCTGGTTCAATATTAGGAAAACTAAATAATCAATTATATTAGTAACCAAATTAACAAAAAAACATATGATTATTTCAATAGATGCAGAAAAAGCCTTTGATAAAATGCAACACCCATTCCTATTAAAAACACTGGACAATATAGGAATAAATGGGCTTTTCCTTAAAATGATTAGTAGTATCTACTTAAAACCTTCAGCAAGCATCATATGTAATGGAGTCAAACTAGAACCATTCCCAATAAGATCAGGAGTGAAACAAGGCTGCCCACTGTCAACATTATTATTTAATATTGTCTTAGAAATGTTAGCTTTGGCAGTAAGGGAAGAAAAAAGAGATTAAAGGAATTAGAGTAGGTAATGAGGAAACCAAATCATGACTCTTTGCAGATGACATGATGATATACATAGAGAACCCTAGAGACTCAACTAAAAAACTACTAGAAACAATTCACAACTTTAGCAAAGTTGCAGGATACAAAATAAATCCACATAAATCATCAGCATTTTTATATATTACCAATGAAATTCAGCAGCAAGAGATACAAAAAGAAATTCCATTCAAAATAACTGTTGATAGTATAAAATATTTGTGAATTTATCTGCCAAGGGAAAGTCAGGAACTATATGAACTAAACTACAAAACACTTTCCACACAAATAAAATCAGACCTAGTCAATTGGAAAAAACTTAAAATGCTCATGGGTAGGCCGAGCGAATATAATAAAAATGACAATACTACCCAAACTAATCTACTTATTTAGTGCCGTACCAATCAAACTGCCAAGAAATTACCTTACAGATCTAGAAAAAAAATAGTAGCAAAGTTCATTTGGAAGAACAAAAGGTCAAGAATTTCAAGGGGATTAATGAAAAAAAAAAGGCTGTCGATGGTGGACTTGCTGTATCAGATCTAAAACTATATTACAAAGCAGCAGTCACCAAAACCATTTGATACTGGCTAAGAAATAGAGTAGTCGATCAGTGGAATAGGGTAGAATCACAAGACAAACTAGGCAATAACTATAGCAATTTAGTCTTTGATAAACCCGAAGACCCCGGCTTCTGCGATAAGTACTCACTATTTGACAAAAACTGCTGGGAAAATTGGAAACTAGTGTGGAAGAAATTAGGGCTCGACACACATCTAACACCACATAACAAGATAAGATCTAAATGGGTTCATGATCTGGATATAAGAGTGATAATATAAGTAAATTAGAGCAACATAATATAGTTTACCTCTCAGACCTATAGAGATGGAATAAATTTATGTCCAAAGAAAAACTGGAACTCTTAATTGAAAACCAGATAGATAATTTTGACTATATTAAGTTAAAAAGTTTTTGTATAAACAAAACCAATGCAGTCAAGATTAGGAGGGAAACAATAAATTGGGAAATCATCTTTACATTTAAAGGTTCTGATAAAGGTCTCATCTCTAAAATATTTAGAGAATTGTCTCATATTTATAAAAATTCAAGCCATTCTCCAGTCAATAAATGGTCAAAGGATATGGACAGACAATTTTCAGAGGATGAAATTAAAACTATTTGTAGTCATATGAAAAGTTGCTCCAAATCACTATTGATCAGAGAAATGCAAATCAAGACAACCCAGAGGTACCACTACACACCTGTCAGATTGGCTAAAATGACAGGAAAAGTTAATGATGAAAGTTGGAGGGGATGTGGGAGGGCTGGGACACTGATGCATTGTTGGTGGAGCTGTGAATGGATATAGCCATTCTGGAGAGCAATTTGGAGCTATGCTCAAAAAGTTATCAAACTGTGCATACCCTTTGACCCAGCAGTGTTCTTTGGGGGCTTATATCCCAAAGAGATCATAAAGAAAGGAAAGGGCCCCACATGTGCAAGAATGTTTGTGGCAGCCCTTTTTGTAGTGGCTAGAAACTGGAAATTGAATAGATGCCCTTTAATTGTAGAATGGCTGAATAAATTATGGTATATGAATATTATGGAATATTATTGTTCTGTAAGAAATGACCAGCAGGATGATTTCAGAGAGGCCTGGAGGGACTTGCATGAACTGTTGCTGAGTGAAGTGAGCAGAACCAGGAAATCATTATACACAGCAACAGTACTATATGACAATCAATTCTGATGGACATGGTTCTCTTCAACAATGAAATGTTTCAAACCACTTCCAATTGTTCAGGGAAGGAAGCCATATACACCCAGAGAGAGGGATGTGAAATGTGGACCACAACATAACATTCTCATACTCTTGATTGATGTTTGCTTACATTGTGTTTCCTTTATCTGATATGTCTTTTGTGTAGATACGATTTTTCTTGCACAACAATATGTTTGGAAATATGTATACACATATTCAATTTGCCAAGTATTTTAAAATAATTAACATATAGTGGATATCCTGCCATCTAGGAGAGGGGTGGGGAGTTGGGGCGAAAAATGTGTAACAGAAAGCTATGTAAGGGTTAATGTTGAAGAATTTCCCATACATATGTTTTGCAAATAAAATAAAATTTAAAAAAATACAAAATGTATAATTTTGATTAGATTAACTTTAAAAGGTTTTGTACAAACAAAGCCAAAGCATCTAAAAATAGAAAGGAAACAGAAAAATGGGGAAAAATTTTACATCTAAGGGTTTTGATAAAGGTATCATTTCTAAAATCAAATAATATGAACAGCTAATTTTCATGTGATGAATTTAAAGCCATTTCTAGTCACATGAAAAAAATATACTAAATCATTATTGACTAGAGAAATGGAAATTAAAACAATTTTGGGCTACTACTATATACCTTTCATACTAGCTAAGATGATAGGAAAACATAATGATAATTGTTGGAGGGGATATCAGAAAACTGGGATACTAATACATTGTCAGTGAAGTTGTGAATTGTTCCAACCATTCTGGAGAGCAATTAGGAATTATACCCAAAGGGATATCTCTGCATACCCTTTGATCCAGCAGTGTCTTTATTGTGTCTATATCGCAAATGTGTTATGGAAAAGGTAGAGGGACTCACACGGGCAAAAATGTTTATCGTAACTCTTTTTGTAGTGTTAGGGAGCTGAAAACTGAGTGGAGGCCTATTTAGGAATGGCTAAATCAGTTATGGGATATTTTTGTTATGGAATGTTACTGTTCTATATGAAATGATCAGCAGGATTTCAAAAAGGCCTGGAGAAACTTACATAAATTGTTGCTAAGTGAAGTGAGTAGAAACAAGAGAACATTGTACACAGCAAAAACAAGATTATGTGATAACCAACTGTAATGGAATAATTCTTTTCAATAATGAGGTGATTCAGCCCAATTCCAATGGACTTGGGAAAGCCATCTGCATTCAAAAAGAGGACTATGGGGACTGAATGTGAATCACAACATAGTATTTTTACTTTTTATGTTTTTTGCTTTTTGTTTTCTTTCCCATTTTTTTCCTTTTTCATCTGATTTTTCT
>JAJPUD010034986.1:0-10545 GCA_023553655.1 Myrmecobius fasciatus | reverse complement strand
CATCTTTACATTTAAGGGTTCTGATAAAGGTTTCATCTCTAAAATATATAGAGAATTGTCTCATATTTATAAAAATTCAAGCCATTCTCCAATCAATAAATGGTCAAAGGATATGAACAGACAATTTTCAGAGGATGAAATTAAAACTATTTATAGTCATATGAAAAGGTGCTCCAAATCACTATTGATCAGAGAAATGCAAATCAAGACAACCCTGAGGTATCACTTCACACCTGTCAGATTGGCTAAAATGACAGGAAAAGTTAATGTTGAATGTTGGAGGGGATGTGGGAGGGCTGGGACACTGATGCATTGTTGGTGGAGCTGTGAATGGATACAGCCATTCTGGAGAACAATTTGGAGCTATGCTCAAAAAGTTATCAAACTGTGCATACCCTTTGACCCAGCAGCATTTCTACTGGGCTTATATCCCAAAGAAATCATAAAGGAAGGAAAAGGCCCCACATGTGCAAGAATGTTTGTGGCAGCCCTTTTTGTAGTGGCTAGAAACTGGAAATTGAATAGATTCCCTTCAATTGGAGAATGGCTGAATAAATTATGGTATATGAATGTTATGGAATATTATTGTTCTGTAAGAAACGGCCAGCAAGATGATTTCAGAGAGGCCTGGAGAGACTTGCATGAAGTCATGCTGAGTGAAATGAGCAGAACCAGGAGATCATTATACATGGCAACAACAGTACTATATGATGATCAATTCTGATGGACATGGCTCTCTTCAACAACGAAATGTTTCAAACCACCTCCAATTGTTCACTGCAGAAAGCCATATACACCCAGAGAGAGGGATGTGAAATGTGGACCACAACATAACATTCTCATACTCCTTGATTGATGTTTGCTTACATTGTGTTTCCTTTATCTGATATATCGTTTGTGTAGACAAGATTTTTCTTGCACAACAATGACAAGTTTGGAAATATGTATACATATATTCGACTTGCCAATATTTTAACATAATTAACATGTAGTGGATATCCTGCCATCTAGGGGAGGGGTGAGGAGTTGTGGGAAGGATTTGTAATGGAAAGCTGTGTGAGGGTTATTGTTGAAGAATTACCCACACATATGTTATGCAAATAAAATAAAAAAATAAAATTATAAAAAAAAATAAATAAAAAAATAAATTTGATAAGTAAAAAAAAATTCTTCATTAGTTCTATCTTGCAAACTGCTCACACTCAGCAACTGAACCTTTATTCCAAGTACAATTTGCTGTCTACTGCACTATTTTGCTTTTCTAGGGGCATTCAAATATTCTGTAGTGTATTTCCAATGATTATCCACACTTAAACAGCATGTACAATTTCACTGAAGTTATGTGTGATCAGAAAGGTGGTAGGATAATTAAATTTTTGAACATTTTTGAGATAATCTTTATTGATTTTAGGGATGCATAGACTGGGCATTCATTGGTATTGTTGAAAATGTACAAAAAAATATACAAAATCTTGAAAATTTACATATTTCTCTATTCCTCTCCTTGTGGAACTTATGTTCAGTGTCTTGGAGTTTCTTGCTTTCTGCCTCTTGTAAGAACACATTACCAGTAAAATACTGTTACCCGAAAGATGGACATTTATAAGACTTATGAGAGAAGCTTAAGGTCATTAAAATATTTGCAAGGACTGATGGGAATCTGAACATGTCTCTTCCTTTTGTCTAATGTTGAGTTCAACTTATTGATCAACTGTAATCTTAGACATAAATATTGATGAATAGTTTTTTTTTTCTTTTTTGCTTTTATCTCCAATTACTGCCACCATGGAAGCTTATCATAGTAAAAACTGAAAAGCCCAATAACATTGATTGTGAATGAGGGAATGGTAAAATCATTAAATCCCAGAATTTTATATATGGAATGGACCTTAGAGACAATGTACATAAAAGTTCTTCAGCTTCTTGACTCTCTCTCTGTTTTCTATTAGACCATGAAGTTTTCTTGTTTTCTTGTTTTTTTTCCAATGATAAGTTAGGTTTTGTGGGAAATTTCGTTAGCTTCTGGTCCCTTTTAAACATGCCAGGTCTTGACGTTTTTCTTTAATTATTATATTTTATAAACAATAGGAACCAGTGAAAATGTTTGAACAGAGGAATGATATCCTAAATCTGTCTTGGAAAGATTATTTTATCAGCTGAGTGAAGGACTTTTTGGAGGAAAGAGGACAGTTAAATAAAAACGGCTTCAGTTCTTTTTGCAATAGTCAAAGTGAAATGGTAAGAGTAGAGTCATTATGAGTGGAAAAAGAAGTTGTACCTACTATCATTTGACTTACTGGGTTCCATCCTATATTCTTGAAAAAATCTTCCACAGGGGATCTAGCTAACACCCTGGATGCTTTCCTTTTTACATTTCAGGATTATCAGTACCAAATTTTATATAAGATTATTATTAATAATTTCTACCACATTTTATCTCCCCCTTGGCCTTTAGATCACTTACAACTTTGATTTCTTGAAGACTTTACTGATTCACAATTCTTATTATAGAATATGACTGGGAGAATATTGGTATAGAAATGTCATGTCTGGATAACAAATATTTTAATACTAGGGTGAAGTAATAACCCAACAACAAGAGGAAATTATCAGCCAGCTCATCCAATTGTCTAATTGAACACTAAGAATAATGGATACTTTTTTAAGTAAAAGATCTGGAAATAGCTTAATTCTCTTATGAATCCAAGAGATAACAAAGTAGCAGGAAGTTTAAGAGGCGGATTCACTGAATTATGTCCAAAGGCAAAGGAAAGAAAAGAAATTGTGTTCATGAATGAGTAATGGGTACTGACCACACAAAGGAAATTAGGCAGTTATTCCTGGGCCTATAGAGAAACACAGCAGGAATGTCCTTTTCTTAGGTCTCATCCTTCTAGATCTATGCTGTGGTTGATACTGTTGACCACCTTCTCTTCTTGGATGCACATTCCTCTCAGTTTTTCATGTATAATGCTACTCTCTCTAGCTTCTCTTCTTTTGACCACTAATCAGTTTTTTTTTAGTCCATCTTCATCTAGTCCATCCCATTTAGACTTGTAGGTATACATTAAAGCTATGTCCTGGGACCTATTCTCTCTTTGCCAAGTGTCATTAATTTTTTTTATGATGTTATGAACCTTTTCAGCAGTCTGGTGGATTTCCTCTTAGAGTTATGTCTTTAAAGACATAAAAGAAAATACATAGAATTAGAAAGGAAAATAATTCTATTAAAATAAAAAATGTAATTTATTTTTCCCATACTAGTTCACAGACTTCTTTCTGCCCTTGGAAATCTGGTTTTGGGGATACATGGAACCCGGGTTAAAAATCCTTATTCTTCACCAAAGATCTCTATTCTTAAAAATATCTTTTCTACATCTATAGCATGATGACCTTAGTTCCCATATATTTAAGTATAGTTTCTGTGCAGAAAATTCAGAGAACAATAAATCCAATCTAATTTTCTTTCTTCCCACATCACCAGCTGCCTATCAGACATTTCCAAATCTATATGACAGAAACATTTTAAATTTATATTCAAAATGGAATTTTTCCTTTTCCCTAACATTCTCTTCTATGCTTACCTTTTATATCTCTGTAAAGCATACTATCTAGTACCATTCTTCTAGTCTCTCAACTCTGTGGCCCGGACTCAATGGAAGATTTTCCCTTATACTACATATAAAATGAGTTTCCAAATCTTATCTTTCTCTCTCTACAACATCTCGTTTCTGACCCTTCTCTCTCCTTGTACAGGTATAACATCTATTCAATCCTAAACTTTTGAAATGGCCTCTTAATTGATCATCCTACTTCAAATAATTCTTCATATCAATATGCCCTTTACATGGCAGTCAACATGAATGAAACAAACTCACAACACTCCCATGGCTCCTTCTTGCCTCTAGAATACAATATAAACTACTGCTCTATTTTAAGGTCCTTTATAACTTGTCCCCAACCTATCTTTCCAAACCCATCATATACTATTCCTTCCTATACTGTATGGTCAGCCCAACTCACCTTTCTGTTCCTTACATAAGACAGTCTATTGTCTATGCATTTTTGCATTACTTGTCTTACATTTATAAAATGTACCCTCTTTTCCCCTCAGCTTCAAGGACTACTCAGACAGCTAAAAGAACAGCCTTTATGGTATTCATAGAGGAAGAAGTAGAGTAGAGTAGTGACTATGAGATATTTAGTTTGGAAGTTGCTACAAGTAATATACTGAAATTCAGGACAGATTCTAGAAATGGATGTATAAATCTGAGAGTCATATGCATAGAAGTCATTGTTAAAATCATGGAAAATGATGAGGTAAGCCAGTGATAGAGTATAGACAGAAGGGGTTGTTAAGTAGTGCTTCTGTACCTAGGGGGAGAAATGTGACAGATATCATGAAGAGAAACAAGGCTGTGTGTGTGTGTGTGTGTGTGTGTGTGTGTGTGTGTGAGCATAGAAAGTCTCCCTCTGTCTCTCTCTGTCCCTCTGTTTTTTTCTCTCCAAATAGACACACAAATGTGTTTAGAAAGATAATTTTATACACACACACACACACACACACACACACACACACACACATATATATATATATATATGCAACCTCTTGCCCTCCTCTCAGTAGAATGTAAACTCCCTAAGGAAATGGGTCATTTCATTGGTTTTCTTAGTATCCCCAATATGCATTACAAAGCTTAACAAAAAGTAGTTTCTTAATGTTCGTTGATTGTGTGATTGATTGCTGCCTACTTATAACCATCAATCACTTTTCTATGGATTTTTTGATTATTAATCTAGCTCTCCTGACATTATTTTATTCCATGGTTAACAAGTGAATGACATCATCAAGAGAAATAGATGAGTTTTGTGGAGACAGTTTGGGATTACTGAAGTACTACACAATGCCCCAAATGCATCCTAGTTTTGTCTCTATTTCCTGCTCAATTAAAGATCTTGCTTATTATTCACCTACAAACTCAAACTAAACATAAAGGATGATTAAATAATTTAACACAGTGGCCATCCACTGCATAGGTAAAGTTCTATGGGTTTAGAACTCATGAAACTAATTTGTATAAGTTAAAAAAAGACATATAGATTAAATTGTTCTGTAGGAGTATTTGAATGCACAGCTCTTTTAATCCTTGGGACCATAAAGAAGCAGAGTTTAAAAATCATGTTATCTGATTTTAGAAAACAAAATTGGTGATAGTTAATGCCACCTATTAATAAGCATTTATTAGTCACCTGCTATGTGTGGAAACTTTTTCATATGCTAAAGATAAAAAAGAATGAAATGGTTTCAGCTTTCAAGGAAATCATATTCTTCCTGTTCTTCATGATAACTTTTTGTATATTTAAAAGGAATATAAAGTTTTATCTACAATATTTGACGTGGACTTTTGAGCTTATTCTCCTTCCTGGTTAGGAAGAAGCCAACTAGCTATTATCAGGCATAGCCAAGTCTCAGAATATCCTGTTTGTATAGAATACTTGTATAGAGAACTCTTTATCAGCTTCCATCATTTATCCTCAAATCTCTGGACATCTTTGAACAACCTTTGAGATATTGATTAGCACATCTTTAGACAGGTTTGGGACCTAGTCTGCTTAGTTCATTCCATCTGGAATTCCTCCATTTGAGTTACCATATTCTCTCCTGACACTTCCCTTCCTCCCCTGAGATACTCCCAAGTTTGGATTTTCCCTATAAAAGATGTACCCACAATGAATATGTTTGCTAGGTCTTTTTCAGGACTCAGCCTACTTTGAGATACTCTCTCCTCATAATGTCTTCGCTTTAATAGTATCTTCCTCCTTAGCATAGGTAACTCTGGTTAGTTTGCTAAACTTCTCTATGGATTTAACCTGTCAGTCAATGGTACACCCAGGACTCATGGATTATTTCTTTAATGAATTCTTTCAAACTTATTTTATTAGTAATGATAATCCTATTTCTCTTCCAAATCTATTTCATGTTTGCCACTTCTGGTGTCTATTTTACTTATCCATTTTGACTGTAACTTCTAAATAAACTTGTCTTTTGGCAAAGAGAAAGGCTGTTGTGAATTTGTCACATGCTAATTTGAACTAAAAACCTTGATATAATTAGAATTGCAGTTTCATGTGCAAACATGTTTTTATTTAATATATTGTGCTATATAAATGCTTTTATACCATAAATTAAAAACACAACATTTTTAAAATTGTAAGTTTCTTCTAATTTAGTCTTTGTATTTTAATACCCATTACAAGACCTTGAGCTTAAATAGATATTTAATAAATCAATTTACCAAGAATAATGTACTACTTGCAACAGAGAAATCCAGTTGAGTTGTAGAAAGGATTAGAGCTAGGAAGCTGAGCTGAGTAGCATGAAGGATACCATGAAGAGAAAAAAGGGGTGTGTGTGTGTGTGTGTGTGTGTGTGTGTGTGTGTGTGTGTGTGTGTGTAGGTTGAGTCAATATAATATAAATGCTAATTCTACCAATGTTAACTTACTTATTCGGTGATATACTAGTTAAACCACCAAAGGAATATTTTATAGAGCTGGAAAACATGGAATTCATCTAGAGCATTAGGTTAAGAATATTAAAGGAAATAATGCAAAGAGAGAAAGAAGGAAATCTAGCAGTATTAGATGCAAAACAGCTACAAAGTTTAAGATATAGAGAAATCTCTCAGTGGAATACATTATGTATACAATATAAAGAAACAAATTAACAATATCCTACTGTGTGATAGCCCTATAGGTACCAGCTTTGGGGATAAAAAACTCACTATTAAACAGAAATGCTAAAAAAAATTGAACAAATAGCCTGACAGAAGATAGGTATACTGCACATTGTATATCAAGATCAGTTTTACATGGGCAAATGTCTCATATACAGGGTGATTAGTATATAACATTCTTCAATCCTCACAAAAATACTTCTATATATTAGTGCTTATTCTGCTTTTTAACCAATAGGCATCTCCTGAAGTCCCCAGGATCTCTAGCTTTTGGTAGGGGATATTCTTGCCTCTGGCATTTGTACTCTATAGGGAAGAGGTTCATCCCCAAGATAAAAACAAAACAAAACAAAACAAAAGAAAACAACAAAAAAAAAAAACACATTCCTGTTTCAGGACAGGAAAAATAAAGTTCTTATAAACTGCTGACAAACTCTGCAATCTGCTAATTTCTGTAAAAGTTTACATTGTACTATTTCAAAGAAAGAGCCTATAACTATTCATCAGCAGGTTTCTTATCCCCTTCATTGGTGCCAGATCTTTCAAAACAAAATTACAAAATAAAATGTGGAAGAAAAAAACACTTCACAACTTCTCCCTGCGGCTACTTTAATGTTTTCTTGTTGGATGTTAATATTTTTATAATGATTTCACCTAACCCTTGAAGGACCATTTATTTGCCACTGTTGAGAGGATCCTATCCTCCCAGGACTCAATCAACTTTTCCACTATTGTGAGTAATGAGGAATAGGCTGGTTCCTTTATTTCACCAGAATTACAAAAATGTGGATATAACCTAATCCTCAGTACTCTTCTGCAAAAAATTGTCTTAATATGAATCCACCCTTCCTCCCCCCAAAAAATCCATGGACTTAATAAAATACAACACAAGAAACTAAGAAAAAGTTTTGCTCTTTTTTTTCTCAGGCAGGAACAGAAATTTCACCCAAGGTATTTCCAATAAGTTCTATATGAGTCCAAGATAGAGGAAGTGTGACTGGATAGTAGTTCCTATAAAAATGACCTGAA
Organism: Myrmecobius fasciatus; assembly: GCA_023553655.1. Taxonomy (NCBI): domain Eukaryota; kingdom Metazoa; phylum Chordata; class Mammalia; order Dasyuromorphia; family Myrmecobiidae; genus Myrmecobius; species Myrmecobius fasciatus. The sequence continues at coordinate 2,780 of JAJPUD010034986.1, read as the reverse complement.
GGTACTCTTAATATCATGTGTAAGTCTGAAACAATTCTTAGACTGCATGAAGAACAGTACAGTAACTAGAATGGGAGAAATAATAAGTTAACTAGAATCTGCTGGTCGACCTACCACTCAATGGAATATTGTCTTTAATTCCAGTATTTAGAATGGACATAGATAAACTGGAGGTCATATAGAGAAAGGTAAACGTGATAATGATAGCATGGAGGCTATGACATAAAATGTTCATTTGAAGGAATTAGAAACATATAGCTTCAAAAGAAAGATATTTTTGGGTAGGGGATGAGATTATGATTGCCATGCCTATGGAATGACCTGGTCTTCTTTCCAGAAGGTTAATCACTTTAGAGATTACAAATTAATAATTCAAATAAGTGAATAATAACACTGAGTAGATCAAAAGTTCTGCATCCATCTATCAGTCAATAAGTACTTATCAAGTGCTTACAATGTGTGTATATGCTATACAAAGAAAGGCTAAAGCAGTCCTTTCCTTTAAAGATTTTACATTCTAAATGGAAAGACAAATACTAAACTAGACTCATCCAGGATGTATGCATAACAGATAGAACATTATATCAGAGAGGAAGCCACTAGACAGGGGTGATTTTCTTAGATCACCAGGAAATTCCTTCTGAAAATAGAACTTGAATTGAGTCTACACATGGGGAACAATCAGTTCAAAAACACAGAAACTAACTATGGAACACTGTGTGGAAGAAATAGCAAATAGACTATTGTGGTTGGATTATGGAGTGCTTTGAAGGAAGTTCAAGAATATTAGGTAAAAATGAGCATTGAGAGCAAATTATTGGATTTTAAAATTATTGATAATCTTTGTGTTTTGAATTACAATCAGGAAGTGGAGTTGGAAACTAATTTTCTAGGATTTTAAGAATGTGTGGTCAGAGTAAAAGATAATGAGAGAGGATGTGGGAAAACTGGGACATTAATTCCTTGTTGGTGAAACTATGATCTTATCTAGACATTTTGAAGAGCAATTTAGAATTATACCGAAAAAGTTATAAAACTATGCATACCCTTTGATCAGTACCACTACTGATATATATTCCAAAGAAAGCATTAAGAGGGAAAAGGACCCTTGTGTACACAAATGTTTGGAACAGCCCTTTTTGTGGTGGCAAAGAATGAGAAATAGAGTGGATGTTCATCAATAGGGAAATGGCTGAATAAATTATGATATAGGCATGTAATGGAATACTATTGTTGTATAAGAAATGACCTGGCTGATTTCAGAAAAATTTGGAAAGACTAACATGCCCTGATGCTGAGTGAAGCAAAAAAGAACCAGGAAAACATTATATACAGCAACAAAATTGTGTGATGATCAACTATGATAGACTTAGCTCTCCTAAGCAATTCAGTGTACAATTCAGTAGCAATTCTAATAAATCTTGGATGGAAAAAGTCATCCACATCCAGAGAAATAAATATGGAGATTGAAATCCTAGCATTGTTTCACACAAAATTCCAGAATTGTTTTATACAAGCATTGAGTGGTCTCTGTACTTGGATAAGCTCTTATATTATCCATGTTCTGCTTTTTAAGCCTTGATATAAATCAAATTTGTCTCAATGTTGCTGGCTATACCTCACCATGACTATAAGTTTAAGTACTTAAATATTCCCATGATACTTTGAGTCCCTCCCATTAGTAGCAGGACACAAGCACATGTATCCTTCCTTACAAGTCATTTTCCTCATTTTAAAATTAAATTTCTGATTTTGTTCTGACTCTCTTGTCTCTAGCCTGCTTTGTTTAGTTCTGGCCACTCAAGATTAAAGACTGCTTTTGTTAAAAATAATTGGTGTCAGAAGTGGGATTGGACATGGCTCCATATCATTGGACTGTCCAATACCAGTGGGGAATGGACAAAGCACCAACAGATATTCATTGCTCAGGAACCCAACGCATCTTCATCTGAAAAGTCTTCTTTCTTTGTTCCTGCTCTAATCTCTTGGGCTCCTACTTAGTTTGAGAGCTCCACTCTTTGGGAGAAAAACTCCAGATCCCCTCCCACAATCCTGTTCATTCTGCATCTCTCTGGTAAAGACATAGTTTAATTGCATACCTCTGTTATTTGGTCTTTCTGCACATCTCTGAATTTGGAGCCTCTCTACACTCCTCTATAAAATTGCAACTGTGGGGGGGGCGGAGCCAAGATGGCGAACAGCAGATAGCTTTCTCTGTGAACTCCTGGGACCTTCCCTCAAACCCAGACAAAGTGAGCTTTTGAACTGGTTTTTGAGTGAGGACTCCGCCAAACATTTGGACTACAACGCACTTCTACCAAAAATCTACCTTGAAAGAACTCCAGAGAAGGTTAGCCTCAGGGGAAATCGGCCGCTGGTCCAATCAGACTCCAGCCCGGGCAGAAGTCAGGGCTGCAATAGAGGGGCAGATTTGAGGCACCCAGAAATCCCCTGGGAGACGCCTGGGCCACTTTGCTCTGCTTGCGGGCAGGTGCTTTGGCAGATCTGCCTTTGGTAAAGGGTGGATCGAGAGTAGCTGAAAACGTGGTCCTAGTGCGAATCTAGCCTGACCAGCCTCAGACCAGAAGTCAACTCGGCAGACTGCCCCAGGGCAAATACAAATTGTTGCAGTTTTCTCTGCTTTTGACCAATATCCCAACTTTAAATCATGAGCAAGAAGCAGAAGAGAGCTCTCACCATAGAAAGCTTTTACGGAGAAAAAATAGAACAGTCCCCAGATCCTGACATTATGAAAACAATCCCAGATGAAGCCACAAAGG